>STHD01000004.1:38298282-38313209 GCA_016170015.1 Anopheles longipalpis
TGTCCCAGCCCAGGAACAAAAGAAAGAAAAAAAAACGCACACACGCGCACAAAACAACACACGGCGTAATGTGGGAGGATGGAGGAACTTACCGAGAATGGCACCCACGATCACTTCCGGGATTTCGACGTTCTTCTCCTTGCTGGTGGTCATCTCGGCCGGTGTTGGGCTCTTGCTGAGCGAACCGAGCGTCTGTGCGGCCGCATTTAGGGCGTTCGGGTTGCCCAAGCCGAACGCATTGTTGTTGATCGAGATCGGTGTGGCCGCCTGTGTGCCCGGATGCCGGAACGGATCGAACGTGGTCGGATCGTAGCGATCGATGGTGGTGGTGCGGGGCGTCGCCGTGCCCGCCCCATGCAGGTACGAATCGAGGTTGAGCTGACCGACGGCACCGTACACGCCGGTGGCGGCCGATGCCGCGGCCGCTGCAGCCGCCGTCGACTGTTGCATTTCCGGCATGCCCAGGTAGCCGAGCGTGGTCGAGTGTGTGCCATTCTGGAGACCGACACCGATGCCGAGGACGCCATACTTAGCGAGAACGGTAAGGGCGGCATGCACCTCAGCCGTAGCCGTGTCCGTGTAGCCGGACTGTCTCATGGCAGTCTGCAGCAATGCCACAAATGTGGACACGAGAGAAAGCGAGAGAGAAAGAAAGGAGAAAAACGGAAGGAAAGAAGAAAAAGGGAAAATTTAATTTAAATTAGACACGTTGACATAAAGGACGATCTGCGCGATGGCACACTGTACACCGAAACACTGAAGAAGGGAATCACAAAAAAGAAGCTTTTGGATGGATGGAAGGGAACGTGGATAAACGGGATGTGTGTAAGCTTCGGGAAAGCTTTATGAATTTTAAGAATTTTCAACCATCCTCAGAACGCAATAAGGATAGATCGTAAAAAAGGGGCCTTTTACAAAGGAGCGCATCATTGCACAAGTTCATGTTCGTATCGGAACAAAAAGCTTGCGATAATAAAAAACAAAGCTCTTTCTTAATGGGATTGTATGTGTATGAAGCAGCCAAGGGTGTGAGTGACAAAAAATTAATCGCATACAAATTACAAAATGAACATTTCTCACGAATCTAACGAATGGATCCGTCTTAAAAAAGAAAGAGAGAGAGAGAGAGAGAGAGAGAATGGAATGAAAAATGGCCTGCTCGTGTGCTCGATCGATTGATGAGAGCAAATGGTTCACAGAAAATGTACAATCTCTATACATTTCGTAGAAAGAAGAAAAAACAAAACAACAGCAAAGTAAACACATATAGATAAACAAATGTAGCAAGAGCCAGGTGATAAATGTAATGTAATGATGCGATCACATACATATATATATATATATTTAAATATATTTTGCTAGCAACGAGTATTTGAAGTGGTGACAGAAAGAAGGAGAAGGAGAAGATAGAGCAATGTTGCAAAAAGGCAAACTTGAAGAAGGAAAACAAAATGGCGTACGCACATACAAAACAACATCTAGAACCGTGTCGCAGGATCGCAACAGGGTGATGATTCGCTTCACAGTGGACCGATGGGACAGANGAGAGAATGGAATGAAAAATGGCCTGCTCGTGTGCTCGATCGATTGATGAGAGCAAAAGGTTCACAGAAAATGTACAATCTCTATACATTTCGTAGAAAGAAGAAAAAACAAAACAACAGCAAAGTAAACACATATAGATAAACAAATGTAGCAAGAGCCAGGTGATAAATGTAATGTAATGATGCGATCACGTACATATATATATATTTAAATATATTTTGCTAGCAACGAGTATTTGAAGTGGTGACAGAAAGAAGGAGAAGATAGAGCAATGTTGCAAAAAGGCAAACTTGAAGAAGGAAAACAAAATGGCGTACGCACATACAAAACAACATCTAGAACCGTGTCGCAGGATCGCAACAGGGTGATGATTCGCTTCACAGTGGACCGATGGGACAGATTGTGTGTTGGTGGCGGTGTTCACAGTGACTGAGCAGCTCAGCGAAAAACAAAAACGGAACAATTTGGAAGGACTCGACGCTGAATGTCGTCGCAATGTTTGAGGACCGGAAATTGGATGAAGAGTTGGTGAGGGGGATTAGGGAGTGAAGGAAGGAGATAAGGAGGAAGGACGGAGGGGGTGTAGAATGGGAAACCCTCCCCAAAAAAAAAAGAACAGAACAAAGAAAAAACGATGAACGTTTGATTCTACCTTAATATGATCAAGCAATTGTGTGATAGCTGTAGGATTAGTCTGTGGTGATGGTGCACCTAGGTTTAATGACAGATTGAGTCCGGTGCCGTTGACCAGCAAACCGGTGGCCGTCGCACTCGGCAGGGGCCCGCTAATGGCGGAGTTGAGTGAGGCGGTGCTCGAGCTGAAATTGGGATTCTGTGAGGCGGCGAATGGCGAACCAGTGGGATTGAAGTTGGCCACCGGTCCGTTGATGTCTGCGTATGATACGTTCAAGCAGGTGCCGGATGAGGGATCTTCGACGATCTTGGCCAGGATCATCTTGCATGCAATCCGGTTGTTCTCCTTCTCGCCGATGATCGTGATGCAACGCTCCTGCAGCGTCAGCTCTTTCGGCTTCTGCGAGATCTGCACGTAGGAGCCGGACTCCTCCTTGATCTGTTTGATGTACGCACCGGCCTTACCGATGATCATGCCCGCGGTCGTGTTCGGCACCAGGATCTTGACCTGCTTGTCGCGCTCCTGTGCCTGCTTCGCGTCCGCCTCGGTCAGTGCTTTGGTAATGTCGGGTTTCTCGCGTATCTTGTCAGTGATAAAGTCGAGCACGGTCAGGATGCCCTCGACCGTGCCGCTAATGAGACAGATACGCTCGGTGGTTCCTTTTGAAAAATGAAGAGAAATGAGTACAACATGAAAGAAAGAAGAAAGAGAGAGAGAGAGGGAGAGAAAGAGAGAAAAAAAGAGTTGATGAGCCTGAATGATGAATAAGTTCTTGTTTTTTTTTTACAAAATGGTTGTGCAATTTTTTTTTCCACTTGGCATGTTCGATATGGAAGGAGAAAAATTGGGGGAGAGAACATTAAAAGAAGAAAAGAAAACTAGAAACAAAGTAGGGGGTTTCTTTGCACTATTAAGTGCGCCAAGGATTTTAAACCCAATCACGTGGTTAAAATGATCGAACCGTTAGTAAAATAAATCACCGACAACAGCTATTTAGCATATCATTTAATTGATCATTTACAATGTCTTGCAATGGGGAACGCGAAGGTATAAGAGAGTGGACAGCCAATTGAAATGGCACAAAAGTGGCACCGGATAGATACGCATTAATGAGTATTTTCGCACACAACTCGATACGCCGTTTCGTAAAGATGGCTACAGGGAAAAAAATAACAAAATGGTCGAAAAATGATCATGACAGTGAGAACGAATTTGAGCGCGAAAAATTTATGTATGTTGCGTGTTGTGCTGCTTTGCGATGGGGCGAAGGCATGGCAAAAAAAAGTACATTTGATCCCGTGAATGGATAGCTGTTGCGCAAAAAAAACGGTTATTACTAACAGAAAAAGATACATCAATAAGGAAATTATGTAAATATAGACACACAGCAAACGCACATGACGTATGATCAAGTACACGAATGTAGGTTCTGTTTTACTTAGTTGTATGATTGGCTTTAACAGAGAGTAATGTGTGTTTTTTTTCTTTTGCGTGGAGGCAGCTTAAAAAAGAAGATGAGATAGATGCCCACAAGAATTAGGATGAAATTAAAAGGATAATATTGAACATACAATAGAAAAAAAAAACATTCATCAAAGAATGGTTTCTGCACGACGATAGGTGCAGAGCTTTGTTCATCAGAAAAAAAGGGATAAATTTTGTTATTTCGAATGAAAATACGCGACACAGACAGAAAATGTGTGAGGCACAGACACAACAGAAACAGAGAAGTTCGGGAGATCGGGAGGAAAAAAGAAAGCACAGTCGAGAGATAGAGACAGAAAACTAGAGATGATGGCATCATCTGCCGTTGGTAACACTTACCGGGATAGAAGTCGTGTGATTTGGACATCTTCACCCGGGCACCGGCGTCCTTCTGTAGCGAGGCAATGGTTTCGCCACCCTTGCCGATGATGGCACCGGCCGCAACCGACGGTACCAGCGTTTTGAAATGATAGTTGTCGCCGCCGCCATTGGTGGCTGTGGTTGTGGTGGCGGTAGTAGTTCCCGTAGCTAGAAAGAAACGATAAAGCAAAAAAAAAAAGGGAAAATATAATGGCCGCATTCGTGAGCGAAGATGTATGCAAATGAGAACTTTGTGGTAAATTTTAAAATAAGGTTAAAACACATTAAATATTCATTCCAATGGTTTAGGCCCCCGGTGGAATTTATATGTTTTTCCAATATTTTTTTTGCTATATTCATGTTTTAGTGCAATCAAGATGTTCCTACGTAAAATGGTTTGTGATTTTAAAAGCTCATCATTATACAATGATTTTATTGTCATCTCCATTCACGCGAGAGGGAGAGAACGGTTAAATGGCAACACCTTTACTACTGTTCTCCCCCCGGGGGGTACTATAAACTGCTAATGTTATATCACAATTCTGTTAAGTGAGTTGCGCTTTTTCGTAACAAAACAAATAATGTTCACTCGAGAATGTGTTGTTTCTTGCTCTGTGATAGACACCTACCGCAAAAAACACAAAATAAACGCAAACACGGAAGGTGGTTCTGGATATTTTGTTTGCGTTTTCTAACCTCCCTTTGAATGTCATGGTCAGGTCCCAGATTACCTCAGCAAAAAGCAACGAAGAAAAAAAAACTTTATGCAAATAATGACTTGTATTCGTCAGCTGCTTGTCCACACACTCGCGCTAGCTCCAACGCTAAACTTCATTTGACATTCAATTTTTAATCGATAAGAAAAAAAAACGCTTCTTTCGGGGCAGTATTACTCCAAAAAAAAAACAAGCAGGAAACGATGTTTAAATCACACTCATTGGTTGCCAATGTTTCACTACTTCACTGAGTGGGTTGCGTTAAATCAAAGACATAAAAACCCACTTCCATCATCACTTCCCCTCGAACCGGGGGAATCGAGAAGGAGCGTGAAGATGCAGAGAGCCATCAAAGATTGCGGAATTGTCAATTACCGATGCCGGCCGTAAATGGTGGGTACACGATAAGTGTACCAGGGCTCGCAAGCGCAAAATGCTGGCCGGCATTTCACAATCGGAGTGACGGACGAAGTGAGGACCGGTGTGAACTGTTACACGGTTTCACTTTCACGGCGCTTCTCACTTTCGTTTGATGAATTGCATGTCGGAGGGGTGTGTTTGAGCGGTTGCCTAAGTAAAGCAACGACGAAGAGATACGTCAAGATTGATGGCTGACACAGTGAACGTTAGGATTTTTTTCTCTTTCTCTTTCTTAGTATCTTTTCTTTTAATAAGGAATGGTGACATAATAGATAATGAAATTAGACTTTTTATATGCGAATAAAATTAGCCTAATGTAGCTTACACACATTGTCATTCTACAATGTCTTCATCAAGTATGTCAATCATCAACATTTTGTTTGACAAAAACAAACAACTGACAAACGTAATTGTCAAATCAAACGAAGCATAAATTATTTATTACAAACTAGTTGTTAAGTACAAAAAAAGTTTTTTTAATGAATCTTTTCACCGATGTGATTTCAGTAAAAAGTATATCAAAAATATAAATAAATATAATTTACACACACAAACAATAATTTTCACTAATTATCATTTATAATTTCTTCTTTAATTTTATTAAGCGTTAATAATAATAACTTTAATAATTCAATTTGATTTAGGTGATAAAATTTTTGAAGATTTTGACATCTGAATATTCTTTTTCTGCTTTTGTTCGTTAGTAGGGTTTCTTCATTCTATGACGTAGAAGTTCCCAACTAAGCGATCACCGTCAAAGGTACAGTCACTCTCTGCGGAGTCATTTATCTGTCCTTATATTTTTTTTTCCTTTTTTAAATGGTTACTTCATGAGTATACTTCATCCTTTATTATTCACTTACTCTACACTTGTGTGTCCTCTGCAGGACAGAATGATTTCGAGTCGAGTCGTAAGTTCAAACGCAAGTCAAACCCCAATTCGAAACCAGAATTATTCAGAATTTTGACCCATACTCATCCGCTAGGTATTAAGTGATGGTTCGTTTACTCTTACCTTTTAAAAAAAGGATTTATTTTATAACATTTTTGAACAAAAGTACAACAAAGTTTTTAGTAAGTATAAATTCAATCTCTTGGGAGTATGATTCAATTTGCTGAATTAAAGGTTATAATAAACCTGCTGACGGATGAAAACTTTTAAGTGTTTCGCTTGCAATTTTTAGTGCAACCACTCCTACTGAAAACTCCGTATCACTTCAAAGCACAACTTCGGCTACAGAAAGCAATGAAAAGTTTAGGAAAAACAAAAATACAACAACTACCTCCCTCTAGCCCATTAAAATGTTGTTGTGGGAATCGTGCTCTATCAACGAGTTATTTCAATCTGCATGGTTCACCTTTCCTTCCACACTTGCAAGTTGCATGTTGGGCGAAGAGTGCTTTATTTGTATCCTGCGTCACACATAGTGCTGTGAATGTGAATGGATATGCTTCATTTGGTGCCTAGCGCAAGCTTTTTTTCTTCCTTTCATTAGCACATGTTTCGGATTTTTATCTGAGTAAAAATCCCAGTCACGGTGAATACTAGTAGCCAGCAGGGATGGCTCATCATGGCCAGAAGGCAATAAAAGTTAATTGTGTTGTGTCCCTTGTGGACGAGCTGCTTTTCTCCATTGCAACGCTAGAACGCCGGCCGGAAAGAGGGTTTAACGATGGGTATACACCCCGGTAGAACATGTTGCCCGGTTTCGTGCACCATTATCTAACCTACTTTCCGGCCATCTGGTTCTGGGTAGAGAACCCGAAAAGCAAGAAAAAAATCCAACTTCCACCCAAAAGCGGTCGATGTCACGTACGATAACTAAAGTTATCCTTCCGGGAGGATTCAGGCATTTGCAACGAAACAATACTACTAACTCAGTTCGTTTTTATTCCTGCTTTGGCAGAAGAATGACAGAAAAAGAAGGACAAACGTGAGCATAGACACATGGTGAAAGGGGAAAACTTTCGCTTTAACTGCGTTCTGCTATGGACTGGATAGCTTTAAATGAGTATTAATGAAGTTTTAGTACACGAAATTGACCTTTTTAGAACGCTACATACATAAAAAAAAACCTCAAGATTCTTTGTTGCGTTGCAGAACTTTAAAAATATTGTTTGTGTTTATAATATAAATCAAGTATTAAAAAAATAATTTGCAAAATTTTTATTTTCCTGAGTTTTTTGTCAATTTTTTTCTATAGTAAATCTTTCTAAATTCAAAGTAAATCTTAATTTAGGGGCGGCTCGCTGGTGTATGTGATAAACTCCCCGTAGCATAGACTGACTATCCGGATACGTTGTAAAATAAGTCTTGGTACGGCCAGGCCGTTCTTAAGAAGTAAAAAATAAACTTATAATTTAATAGTCAATATTTCAAGAATTTTGATGGAAAAACAGATTAATAATTATTGTGTTAAGGTTATAGAAGTAGAGAAGAAATTATCAATATAAATTCTAAAAATGTAAACTACCATTAGCAATGAAATAAATATCCATCTATCTATCTCTCTATCTGTCAAACAAATTATGTTTCATGTTTCCTTAACAAGCTTTTTAAATCTTATATTATTTAATCTTAAAACAACCATATAATGTAATCTAATAAATGAATATTTATCGAAATCAACTTTAATAACATTGTAGAACGGAAATGCAACACCTTTCATGACGAAGTAATGAAGAATATCATATACATCAACAGCTCTTATAGAACCCTTTCCCAATCCACCCAGAGCAGCACCGTTAAGCAGCAGTTCATCTTAACTGATTGTAATGACTATAATGCTCAAACTAAACATCACTTCTATCGTGGTGCGGGTACAAACAGGACGGAGCACTAAATTATCCGTCGCTCGATGGCATATCCAAGACCCGACCGGTTGCTAATGATAGTTTGCCTCAGCTACTACACCCTCTTGTATGGTGTGAGTGCGGTAGTGGTAGGAAGCTGTGCGACAGAGGATTGCGACAATCGCGTCTTGTTTCTCGGTCAGGGTCAGACCGATGGCAAACTAGCGCTAGAGCCTGTTCAACCCATTCTAACCTACTAGCCTACTGTACCGATCGCAATGGCTGTCAACAGATGCAGCAGAACGGAGTTTGGAGTACATTAAGTTAAAACTGTGTAAAGTATTTGCAACTTTAGTACACAAGTTTATTTATTTATATTATTTAAAAATAAACACTTTAAGAAAAGGTGCTTTCTGCTGATTTTTTTTGCTGCATGTGCTTTATAGTATCGATGCTATAATGCACAGAAATTATACGTCCAACGTAACACGTTTCGTGGTGCAGTCAACTGAATTCATTAGACGATGTTTTATGCGCAACGATTGTGTGTGTGTGTGCCTTGGTGTGTAAAGAGCTGTATTTTTATGGTCGTATACGATTCCTCACACTGTACACACCTTGCAACCGGGTACCGATGATATTGGTGTGACATTTCAGTGTCCCCTGATGTCAACGAGATGCGTCGTTCGGTCCTTCGATGGACCCGAACAGACAGTTTCTTCAGTGCGGACTTTGATTCGATTGAATAATGAAACGAACAGAACGCGTTCGTTTGTACATATCTCTATCCGTTTTATTTATTTTTTTAACGGCCGTTGTTCGAAACAGTTGTGGTAGGTATATGGGATGGAACTAGAAACGGTGCTGGTGGCTGGTGACACTATTTTTAACACCGAGCAGTAATCGAAATCGTGGAGTAGGGGAGCGATCGCAAGCAGTAAAATGGTGACCTGCGCTACTTGCGATTGTGACCGGTACTAAACAATTTGCCGCTGTTTGCTGATCATGCAGCATTGTGAAGATGCGACGTGACCGAAAAAAACAGGCTACACATTCCGTCCCAAGGTGGTAGGAAAGAAAACGAGCAAATCGAATCGATGAATGATCCGCTAGGCACGAAAACAGACGAACAAAAGCGACACACAGCAGAAACACTGTTCGCTAATAAAATTTGAATAAAACTTTCGAATCAAGTCCAAGGTCTCGGTAAGGTATACGGCCGTGAGCGGCGACCGGCCGTTTGATTGCGTCAACGTTCGTTAGGGCCGATTGAAATGCTGTCGGCAAACGAGAGAGAAAAAAAAAGACGTGATCAAGCATAAACCCAGACAGACAGTTGCATTGTTACCGTGCATGTTGCAGCTGTGTGGTTTTGCTGCACTTTTTCATAAGTACGAACCTGAGTTTTGCTGCAACCCAAAAAGCTTATCCACGACACGTGCGCGACGTGTAATGGTTTGCAGCACTGGAATGACATTCGTCTGTTGTTGCGTGGACATCTGCACTAATCTGTATGTTCGTGGGAAAACGTTCCGAATCACTCAAAATATGAAAGGGTAGCTTTATCCTTAGGTGCATTACTCTGGTTATTATGTAAATGTACAAAAATGATAAAAACATCTTGAGAATAAATGATTCGTGAATAAATGGTTGTAATAAAAGAAAACGTTCCAAAGTTCTGATTTTCTACGTGTAAAGGAAACAAAAGGAGAGGTTTATTATTTAATTATAATTGCGCAATCTGCATGAAGCAATAACACGGAACAGACTGTCAAAATGGTTGATTTTAAATATTCGCACTTCCACGATTCTGTTGCAAAAAAAAAACCTTGAGGATCGAGTTCATCTACTTAATGGAAACCGAACAAGCAGTCAATAACCGTGTCGAAGCGAAGTATGGTGCAATAAAAGTTATGAACAGATAAAACCTCCATGTAATCGTAACCCGTAAAGGTACAGTTTGTGTTGGTTTTGGTTATTTACTTCACAACCGTTACAAGCTGATAAATGATGCAACATCGATTCTTAACTGTCAACTGTCCAAACTCACACCCATAAAACGTTAACCTACCGCGACGCAAGCTTTGGTTTGTTAGTGGGGACGCAGTCGTTTGAAATGAACGTTTTCAAATGGGGTTTGAAACGGTTGATCTTCCGTTTCCGTATCCGGGATTGGTGCGGGAGAAACTTCGGTGGAGTTATAAGTTTCGAAGCGCGACAATAAAAATTACACCCTCCGTCAGAAGTAATCAGAAAGTTCTGCCTTCCCAATTGTTCTGTGTGGAAATTGCATGTGTGAACGTGTACTGGCTGGATGATCGGTATCGCCCTTCCGCGGGGTTTGGGGGTGAGATTATGTAAGGTGAGCAGCCGAACAGCATCATCCCAGCGTAATAAAACCCATCGCGAGAATGATGGAGACCACGGTTTTGCGGACGGTTCGATGGAGTCAAGCTCAGCCGACCGAATATCCGACGATTATGATTATTATTGCAGGCATCCAGGCAGGACGTGTAAAAACGTAGGGAGGCCGGCTCCGTGTGTGATGGAGGTAACAATTCGACCGAGTTTGGAAAATGATTGCCATTACGAGCTGGAAGTGTGTGATTGTGGTTTTAACACGTTGATTTGCAACAATCGTCTGCCAGCGAGTTTATTATCGTTTGTGTTTGTCCTTACATTTATTCTTCCGAAAATTTTATTACCACACTGCGCGGGGAAAAAATAAAACTTTTTCGCCGTGTTAGAATTTTGCTGGAGAAGATAAAAAGGAGACGGTTTCTCCCCCCTCGGTAAGCTTATCTGCAACTATTTTCGTACCATCAAAATAGTAATGGTGGCGAAAGTTTTTTCAACGAACAAACTTTTCCAGATAGTTGCAGATGAAAATAGCTTGAGCAGTATGGTAGCCAATTAACAGTATATCTCGGGCATCCAAAAACATCTCCAAAAACTGCTAGCAAAAGCAATCAGACACCCGAAACATGTCTATCGAACACAATTATACGGCCAGTGACGTGACACAATACGTAGTTGGAAAGTAGGAAAAATCAACAAAGTGACTCTTGAGCTTGAGTTAGTGCTACTTTAGGGCGTCTCGTGAGTGGTTTCGATCTCTCAATAATATGTTGGCATCATTGATCGTACGTGCGATACCACACGATATGTGTGGCGATCAAGTAACTGCAGGGAAACAGTTGTAAGAGAAAATAAAAGTCAATTGCTAGTTCAATTTCGGCTCAATTTGAACACTTTACCATTACACAAAATAGGCCATTGTGCTGGTGGTGATGCTAGACATACTTCAGGTTATAAGCATTTAGCTAACTAGAAAAAAATAGCTATGTTAAGATATATAACGAATTGGATCTTGTGTAATACGGTAATAAAATTTTTATTTTAATGTTTTGTTTTAAAGGTTTTTCCTTCATTACAGCATAAATAAATATGCATAAATATCATATCTAACCAGTAAGAATGTTTTTTTTTGGCTTCTTAAGAATGGCCAGAACGTATCACTCTGTCGTGGGGAAACGGCGCCGTTTATCATATACACCACCAAAGAATAAACCAAAGAATGGTTTAATTGAGTATTATTTTATAAAAAAAATAATACAGCAGACCTCATAAGAAAAGAGTTATAAATATTTTTCTTTTGTGAAAACCTTCAGCATCATTTGGTTTGCAATATTAATTTGAGCAAATGATTGTGGTTTTTCTTTTAAAAAATTAGACAAACAATTGTTTTTTTAAAATATTTTGGAGTGTTGAGAAGTCGAGAAACATCGGCAAAATGTGAATGAGTTTACCAACAAGAAGTAGTTTTGAGTATGTACCGCAGAATAATTGAGGTATGGAGTTGTTCTTATTTTTTTCCCTAAAAAAATATGTCAGAAGCACTTCTTCTTCTTCTGCTTTTTCTTATCTTTTGCTTCACGACCTCTAGGGTCACGACGGCCATTTCTGACTTTCTAGATTATTTTTAATCCGTAGCCGGAAAGTCACTCCTTGCTACGGAGAAACGCTCCGGATTGGACTGCATTCCCGGTCCTGCCGTGTGGACCGGCGCCATTTAACACATACACCACCGGGCCGGGTTAGAAGCACAATGTAAAGTTAAATATATCATTCTACATTCAAACTTAAACTCGCATTAGTCTCTTTGTCTTCTCTTATATGTAATTCAGTCTCTTTGAAATGCAAAATTAATATCCAATAAAAAGTTACTCAACACTCAAGACATATGTAGGACGAAATGTCACAAATGTTTTAAAACATTTTCTGTGTATGTTACGGTGCCATAAAATGCGCCACATCTTAACCAAACGCGCACAGTTAAATCTTTACTAAACGATTCATTTCGAGCGGAACACAAGCGCCTTCCTAAATGCGCCATGGCATGGTGTAAAAAAAATTAAATGCACATCCAAAATTTGCACCCACCCAGACGAAAAGAACAAGTCTGCGGTATGCGGAGAGCAGCCTTGATACTGTCGCTTTTTTATGGGTTTGTTCGTTTTGCATTCTTTCTTTCTTTTTGAGAAGTATTTTTCATGTTTCGTGCGCCGGTACGGAAACATTTTCCCGAAACGCCAGGTAAGGTGAAGAAGCATGCTGGGCTTCAATTTCGTTTGCCTGATGGCTTCATCACGAAAGATTTAACTGCAATACGCCTGTGACGTCTTCGAAACGTTCGCTGTGCGTCGTGTGAAGCTGCGGTGCAGCAAAAACCGCGTACCAAGAAAATGGTTTTTGTTTTTTTATTTTTGCAGTACCGAAAACGTAAGAGCGGTACACACTTTTTTTATGCGCTCGTAAATGCGACTGGCACGGCGCGTTATTATTACTTTTATTGCACAAAACCCTGGGTGCGGTGAGTGAAATCATGCAGGAAAGGCGCAGGACAGCTTTCCCTTAGGGAGTGGGTCTGCGCGTGGTACACCAAAAACGAGGTGAAGAAAAATCTGATTTTATGCTCACTGGTCATGGTGATGATGATGATGATGGTGGTGGTGACGGTAGTACTGGCGCTATGTGTAAGCTGAGGTTAGAATTGGCTGTTTTTTTTTGGGTGGAGAATTATTTTTAGATCGACCTGCGGTGCCGTAACGGCGGTGAAATGGAGAAGCTGAGGAAGTCGATCGTTCTCGTCCTGTGGCTTATGAGTGTCCGGTAATTGTAAACGCGTCGGCAAGTGACGGTCATGATGTGTCTGTACTAACTGCGATGATGAGTTTGTTTTGGCATTGCATGCTTGATCTGCTTTTCACATGTGACAAGTAATTATGATGATTTCTGTATTTGCAGTTTTAAAAGAATAAATTGAACTTGTTCTCAATTCAATGTTGTTAATTTTTAAATGATGAAGTCACGTTTATGCTTAACTACAAAGTGCTATAAAATTTCATATAATTAATAGCATTCATAAAAAAATCGGCTCACCCACGTCAAGTGTAGCTTTTTATGAGCAACTAACAGGGCCCAAATGTGTTAAACGGATGAAAAGACGCAAAGAATATGTATCCACCGAGTTTCCCGTACATCCAGTGCGGTACTGTAGCGTGAAATTATGAACACACATCGAAGCAATTCCGCACATTAACGCTGCCATTAAACGCAGTGAATGTTGGCCGGGTGGCGTCAAGAGCATCGAGTGGAGAAGAAAACAGAATAATAAGCATATTGGCTTCAAGTCTTTTCCTTACCAAAAATTCTTAAAGCATCACCACTCCATATTATCATGGTCCATGTGTGAGCCGCGTCTCACCCAGTAATGTGGGTGTGGGCGGGATGTCGAACCTAAACTTGACATGATCGTTTCAATATTTTGGGTGAGGAAAGGCTAGATATGCCGGCCCGGCTTGATCACCCTACGACGAGTGGCCCCTCTTGTACGGTGGGCTGCGAAACGATCGGAAACATAAAGTGAAAATGTTTGGATGATCTGTTTTCTTCAATTGCCGTCCGTTTGCTTAAGTTTCCAGATGCCCCGATGGATGAAAGTGATCGAGCAAGAAACACTTTCCGATCGGTTCTGCTTCACTTGTGGAAGATTCAAGTGTTGCTCTTTTTCTTTATTTTTTTATTTATCAGTGTAGGTGGTGAATGAATTCAAGAACCCGTTTGATGGATGGATATCATAAAGAGAATGAAAAAATAAAGAACCACCCACCAAGTAGTTAAAAACGGAAAAAGGTTGAGAGGTTAATGTGAGGTCTTACAGTAAAGTATCGTAAAATGTGTTTCTCTCCTTTTTTTCAGAGTTCCAGATCACTCCGTTCTGCTCATCATTTGTGTCAAAAACCATCAAAATGGAAGTTAATTGAAATCACATGTTTTCTTTTGATGTGATGATGCTAGTACCTTATTAAGGTGAAGATATTAAGATTTAAACTAAATGAGGCGCACTTTGAAACGGAACACTCCAAAAGTTCGCAATTTGACTTGTAATTTCTGCCAACACAGATAAAGCAAGATTGCTGGTTTTGTACCGTACATTTATTTCCTCTTGACCTTTTTGCGCCAAACGGTGCAAAGTGTTGCTAGATCGATACCCTTGCGTGACTTTTTACCCCAGTGGCCCATTAGAACACCTCCACAGTGGATCAGTAAAATTATACGTTACATATGATGCTCTCAGACGTACAGACACAACCGGGAGCGCACTCAAAAGAATCGCACACTAACAAGATGACGTTTTATGAGCCACTTCCGGTGTACTCTGATCTTCCCATGGGGATGTGTCGGAAGGACAAATCTCAACCGGGTTTATTGCCGAACGCGCAATGGTGTAGGTCCCGTCATTTTATGACACCTTCAGAAGAAGGTAGAACATGGTTTCTACGGTCAAGATACACTCCATTGAAGATGAGATTCCCTGGGGGTCAGTTTTGGACTATCATTTGCAAGATTGGACACATGTTGGAGTATTTTTTTTTCGTTCTTCTTCCGTATGTACATTCGGGATGAATCGT
>STHD01000004.1:38315482-38379636 GCA_016170015.1 Anopheles longipalpis
GGGTGGCGATCGGTATCCCACAGGAAAAGCCGTTTTTGTTTCCTTCTCAGGCTGAGCTCACTCATTGATCCGTTCCTAGACCACGTTCCGTAGCGAGCAAATAGTGCCAGTATGGGCAGTTCCTGTACCTTCGTGTGTTTTTTTTCTATTCTCGATTCACCACTGGCCCCCATCGCTAGGTGTGTGATTGGTGCTGGAGCGAAATAAGGAGGCTTAACGATGGAAGAAAACTTCACATCGGCCACTTCAAGCACCTCGGGTGAGTTAACATCCATCCTGTTTTTGAGTACTATACCCGGCATCCCCAGGCGAACGGGAACAATTGCAAACGCAGGAAGTGATTAGAAGCTGGCGGAAGCCTGCTACGGCCGGTTTGGATGACTGGATGAGATGGGTTTCCTGCAGCTTCTTCTTATTGCAGGTATGGCACGACCTGCTCGTCAGCAGAAAATAGCAAAACCACACACAACCAACCTGCGAATGCCGATGTGCGCCAAATGTCGGACGGTTGGGTATGGGGTTCTCTGTGTCTATTTTTAAGTCCCTTCGTGCACCGGCGGTAAATGGGCGTTTGGGGGGACGAAGTTTTGTCGTGCGGGAGTTGTAGAACCCGATCGCAATGTATGTCGCCGGGTCCTACGCAGACGAAGTTAAGGTACCGCCGAGGCGGCGGGACGGGGGGGGGGGAAATGTGTCGTGAAAGAATGAAACCACCCTTGAGATACGCCCGCGCCTCGTTTGTTTTCGGTTGTGCAAGGAAGTTGACTCTTGGAGCGGTGACTCCAATAGGTGACAGGGCATCGTCAAGCCGTCAGTGTTTGGCGCTACAATATGGAACACCAAGGCATGGATGGATATAAAGGAGGTATTCGATCAAATTGTTTTTCACACTCTACCTCAATGGAAAAAAGAAATCTTTTCCCTTTTTTCACGATTCCTTACACCACGTTGCTTGTGTTTGTAGGAATTTGAACCAATGTGTAGTTTGTTTTTTTCGCTCTTGTTGTTGTTATGAAATTTCTTTCGAAAGCAATCACCGGATCAACGTACACAAAACGGGATTCCGAATAAAGGAAAGCGGTATTGAATTTAAAGAATTCTTAGAACAAGCACACAAAAAGGTGACGATGTTAGGTGAAGAATTGTTAGGAATTTTTGAAGAGGAAAGGTAACATGATTTGCTTCTCCAAAAAAAATAGTACCGTATCGCGACAAGATGGAGCCACGAATAAAGGTGCATTAAGCATCCTACTTATCATCACTTCTGCCTCATCCTAAAGCCCCTCCATCTGCCTCACGTAGTGCTGGACTATTTTTATCTAATGCATTTGTTTGCCAATCGTAAGGCGTAAAGCGTCTTGATTTACCTACATAAATCAACGGAGCGCACAGAGCGCCTCACCAGACGGAAATACCTCGCATGAAGCTGTCCGTTTTGAATAAACAACGGGAAACGCTGGATTGCCGTTTGCGGCGTGATCGATGGGCACCCCGAAGATACTGCAATTTGTTATCGTTTGCAGCATTCGAAATGAAAATATGCTCATTAATTTATGTGTTGCAATGGAGCAACACGCACAGGTCAGGGAAGTGAGAGATGGTTCCGGTTAAGTGCATCGTTAACCTTGCCTATGAAGCGGCGGTTTAACCAATTTTTACGCTCGACTATTTGATGTTTTTTCAGCGTGTTGATTATAAACATCGAAAACATAGTACTACAACATTTTAGCTACTTTGTATGTAGTAGTAAATAAACTGGAGATGAGAATTCTCACTCTTTTCAGGGAGTTGAAACAAAGTGAAAGTGGTTATAAGGATTTTAATCTTTAACTCACTCTTTTGAGATTCATAAAAATATTACTCTAACGTAATCCTTTAATTACTACTTGCCGTTTTTCACTCACTTACTCTCTGTGACGACTCACTCTTTTGCGTTTTTAGCCACTCAATAAGAGTGAGTAAATGTTTTGTTACTCGTTTTGGGGTTTTTGGGTTGTTACTCCTTTTGCATTTAAATTGTTACTCATTAGTCGGCACAGAGAGTGAGTGAGTAAAAGCACAAAAGAGTCAGTCATTAGTTGGCGTAGAGAGAAAAAAATGAGTAAAAACGTGAAGGAATAAGTAAAAGAGTTATAAAAACTCCTTTGCAGGATTAAACTCACTCACTCATTCTTACTCAGTATGCACATCTCTAAAATAAACACGATATTTCCATGAGTTTGTGTTGTCGGTTCTAGACCTCTATTACACTAACTCAAACACCCACACAAAGAAGAGAAATGTTTTCTATTATCTTCAGCGTTGTAATTCTGTAATCATTTGTTTCTTCGCTTTCACACAGAACGAGCGGGCTCATGAATGGTTGATTATTCAATTTGCTCTGTTGCCGTAAGAGGGTTGTACATATTTCATATCGTTACAATAAGACTATACGTTTGATTATTTTTTTGGGCGATTTTTTTTCCTCTAGATTAAAGTAGATATAAGTTCATAACCAATGAACCAGCTCATTTTTTTATAAAACTTCTCTAATTATAATAAAAGCCCATGTTTCGAAAAGCGTCTAAAAGCCCTACATGCAAAGACACTATTACTATAAAAAATGTGTAATGTGACTATAAAGCGTTTATTAACAATGAAAAATAATCAGCTCCATTTTATATACATTTATCTAATCAAAACAAATGATTGTGTAAAATAAACAAATTACCTTGCTTGCTTGTGTACCATTTATTCATCATAAAAAGCCATTAATGTATTACTGAGCTCTCGTTGTATAACATACAATAAATGGCAACGTTAATAGGAATCAATTATCAATCGCCAATTGAGTTGGCACGTGCACTTACAACATCGTCGATGTACCGAGCACGCTATAATGGTTGTGCCGCACAAATCGCTGTCAAGGCGGACGAGCATGGAACGGCGTTGCAGCAGTTGCAGTAGCTATCGACCATTTGAGGGCAAGGCCAACACAGTGGAAATCTCTCGTACGACGATACTCTCGTACAATTCGGATGGGGTATAACTGGGCTTGCTAAATGAATCATAGATCGGTTAGTTTTCTTTCTGCAGCGACCTTCACGAACAGCTAGAAGGTATGTTGCAGTACAAGTTACTGTCCACTTTGTGGAAAAAAAGCCACAACTTCCGAGCAGTGTGACAAAGGTGCTAAAACGTTGCATGGTCAGGATAGTACCAGGACCAGGGTACAGTCTTATGATCGCAATGGCTTCTACTGCAACATTACTGCAGCAATGGAGAATAATAAAAACGTGAAGTCAGAAAACGTGAGCCATTTTTAGCACGTTATTTACTTAGAACTGATTTACACTTCTGTCGTTGGATACTTCTTTCGCGTATGGATACTACATTAGCTTCTTGCACCGAGCATGTGTGTTTATACCATGTGACGCTTTTTATGGTGTATTTATTTTTATTTAGTACCTAACGTACGTAACCTAATTTGAAACAGAGACGCCGAATGCAAAACACAAATCATTGTTACATTTTTGCTGCCGTACTGTAAATGGTGCAATAGTAAACTATTTTAGCTACCGTCACACCTAATTGAAGCAAATGGGTCAGAGATAAAAGCGATCCGTCGCTTCGCAACCGCTCACAATGGGGGCTCAAGAAATTTTCACCTGCCGGATTCACGCATACGCTTCATGTTCGGGGTAACGTGAACAACAATCATAAAAAGAAGGCACACAAATACACGCCCCGGCAATTAGTAGGCTGGTCGCAGTTCATCGAGCAACCGTCACTTTCCGCGTGCGCTTCATTGAAGGGCGCCGTACGAGAAAGTGTTACGGTATGGTACGGAAAACGAGAGCACGAGAGCGAGAGCGATTTTATTTAGTTTAGGCCACGAAAATGCGTACCAAGGCCAAGACTTTGCTGCGTTTCACCACCCCCCCGGGTGGGGGTTTTCACCGTGCGTGCGTTCGCTTCCCTGTGCGCTTATAACCTTCTCGGTACGGCCAAGGAGCGGTATGCTTGCTGTGGTTTTTACCTAGGTTTTGCAACACATCTACTTGACTGATTCGTTGCTTTGGTTGGGGGGAGTTAGGATGGGTTTGAAATTCTTTTGTAAGTGGATTTTAAAATACCAAAAATACTTCGTCTGTTCATCTGACTTTCGAAGATATTAGTAAATTTTAATATCCTTGAAAGAAATATTAATTTGAAACTCGAAAACAAATCCACTAGAGCTTCATATGTTGAAATCCAATTAAAAACTAGGTTATCTAAGGATTAAATATTTTTTTGTACAGTAATCACATTGCGCAATGTTTAATTGATAGACAACTAGGACGCCTTTCTCGACCTGTGGAGACAAATGAATTGTCAGAACAGAAAAATCTAATGATTTTATCATTCAAACTAATTTCAATACGAAATTGGGCTACACTCTGGTATCAAATTTTCGAACATAAATCACGCCCGGCGACAACTACTTAGCGGTAAAGACGAGTAGAGCAAGCTAATCGTCAATTTATGGGTTTGATCTCGACCTTTGATATGTGTTTGTATCGATAGGGTAGAGAATTTGTTCCACTTGTCGAACCAATTGAGGTCATTAAGAACCAGTACACAGTCTTCTCGCATATCGCGCCCGAGAGAGAGAGAGAGGACGATACAGAGCGATCCATCGCCATATTGTAGACGATCGGTGGTCACCCGGTATTTCTGCAGGTGCTGCGAAAGAAAATTGTCCTTTTGCCTCTTCACAAAGAGGAAAATCTCACCTTACATTTGAGACTCGGAGACGTGGAAAATCCCTCTTGGAAGAAAAACTGTCTACCGATGAAGCAATCGGCAAAAGGTGCTCTCTGGTAGCGGTGTTGACCATTACCGTAAGGTAGCGTCTATTTTTACAATATGCGTACGACGAATTTGCCATCGTCTCGTTGCCATGGGTGATGGGGTGTGCTAACCTGTAGGTGAATAAATTCCAACCCAAAAAAAAACGACGCCCGAGAGGACGCCACCACTCTGGCCGGTTCTGGCGGCAGGAATGCTCGGTAATGCTATTAGAGTGATTATTCTACCCAGACAAATACCGTCATATACCGGGAAGCTCCCACAAAACCGCCGTGTTTGCCGCCGCATCAGTTTCCCAGCCAGACGGGAAGGAATTTTTACATCGCAAGGTGAACTAAACGGGGCGAGCGACTTTTCTCTGCTTTTGTAGAAAATATCAAACAACATCGAATCAAATTGTCAAGTGGCCAACGGGTCGATTCTGGGAGCAGTCTAATTGGGATACGTTACCTAATAAATATTGTCGCAAGAGAAAGGCAATGCTAAATGGGAAAATGCTCAATTTTAGCTATTTTTGCACTTAGTTATTACAACTATTCTCAAATAAACCAAGGATAGAAGGGGTTATGCAATCGGAAAAACACGGAATTGATGCTATTTTCATTGTGTTTTCACCTACATCTAGTCAAGCGCAGTTTGGCTACTGTTTGAGCGCATCTTGTTTGTTTGAGAATCAAATGATGATTGCAACCATTAACTGTGCAACGTGTTTATGGCAAAGGGAAGAGTGTTGATAAAGCTGAAATGGTTTGTTTACTTTTCGAGGGAAACAAATATTGTTTACTACCTTTAGAATTAGACTATACGTTTGAATGATGCATGAGCTAACAGGCGCGTTTCATATACCAAAATACAGGAATAAAGTATGGAAACTTATCTCCTCGATTAGACATATTTTGTAACAAAGTGATACATAAACTAGTGTTTTTCACCACATTCTAACTTAAGCTTGAATGTATCTGATTTTTAAAAAAATCTTCAAAACATCGCTTTTCAACATTTCAGCTAACATTTCCAACAATCTCACCCGCAAGACTGGATCCTAACCATCTTACTTTTCTGCTACGTGCTACGTTCGATCATTATCACATCACAAACATTCGTTTCGCCCTTTGAAGGAGCAGCAGCAAAAGCGAAACGAAAACATCCAGCTACACTCGGCATAGAGATCTGCAGACCATTTCCATAATCTGTGATATTTATGGCTGGCAAGGTAGCAAAAGTCAATGGCAGCAGTGACCGGCTCTAGTGCAGTGCAAAAGGTTTATACATACACAGAAGCACACCCTCGCCGATGGGCGAGGTAAAATGTACGAGGTGGTGCGAATAGCAGAAGCATATTTTTCCATCTGCGCATCGTTTTTATTCCTTTAGAGTGATCCCTACCTTCGAACAGTTCCATTGCGTGGTTCAGTTGTGCGACCGTCCTGCTGGGATCAATGTGCGCATCGGGAGACTTACCTGTGAGACGGAGAAAAAAGGAAGAGAAAGAAAAAAAAACCAAGGTAACATTAGACCCGTTTACGTAATATACACGCGCGCGTATTGCGTGTCTGTTCTATTTCTTCTACATCCATACAGGTTAGGTTTACAAAAATAGCAGGTTTGAATGGAATAGGTAAGCGACAGGGGTATCCCCGGGTAATGGAATGTATCCGGAATCTGCTGGATTCCCGTGCGAAGAACGAAGAAGCAAAGCTGCAAGGAGAAGGCAAGCCGCGGAAAAGCGTTTTCCCGGTTGGCCGACTTTCTCCCGGGTTTGGCTGTGGATAATCTTTTGCGTCCAACTTCCATCCCTGAAGCAGGAGAAGGAAATCAGTTAGCGGTGGCAAAACGTGATGATCAAGGAATGGTGAACCGAACCAGGGGTGGCGAACTAGGGCAACGTGTTCGGGAGGGGGAGCGAAACCAATCTTTCCCACGCCATGCAAAGGTTAGCGCAGGATGGTTCCGCCCCGCTTCCGAGCCAGCCTTCCTGGTGGGTAGGGTGTGCCTGTGAGGGAGTTTTCCTTTGGCTGATAAATTTGTTTTTTTCTTTCCTTCAAGCTGCTCGGTGGTTCATTTATTACATTACGTGGCCACCAAAGAGCCGGTCCCACAGCGAGCGGTCAGTAAGAATAATGTGAGAAAATACCATAAGAAGTCTAAAACATAGTGATGTGTGTACATCGCTGACCCAAGCAGTATCGGTACGGAGTGCATTAGAAGTAAAAATGTATAGAGAAGAAAAAATGTTTTCATGAAAATGAAGCAAGTGTATGTTGCAAGGTTTTCATGAGAAATGCATCATTAGTCGCTTTATCAACTAATGACATTTTATGTACAATTAAAAGAAGAACATAATAGAATGAAAATAATGCAATAATACGAGTCTAACGAGCAACAACGATCGAACCATCAACACTAACAGTGTGCTTGGGTCAATCACTAGCAACGTCGCTTTAAAAAAACTTATTTGCTTGATACAGTTGTAGCTCTAATAATCCTCCTGCGTTCCGCAAAATGAATTTCTGGTTCTGGTGAAGGTGAATGAATCGAGCTAGCGGAAAGGAAAAATGAAAATTTTCCACCAACCACCCAACCCCCAGTCGGTATAGTACATTTACATATTTTATCATCAAAACAAAGAGAAAAAGAAGTTAACATTCCAACAATGTTCCTGTTCGTCGGGGATGGTTTCCGCACGATGTAGAAAATACTCAACCAAAGACACCGAGTGCCAGAGTACCGGTACTCGGCCAATGGAAACCTTGGGTAGTATAATGGCAAATGGAAATAATGTAAGCAAATCGTATGCGAACGAACGACATGGTGATGATGGTGCTAGGGTAGTTTCTAAACTTTTTTTTTCTGTACAGAATGTAAATGAAGATAAGCGTTACAAGTACGACCATCCTTTACGCAAACAAAATGAAGCGTGGGAGTACATTTTCACTTTCGGCTCACAGACCAGACTAGGAGTTTGGACTAGGCTACAGAGGGAAAAAATATTTTTCCCACGAGACTAATGAAGGACTATGGCTTTAATTTTTGTTGTTAAAAATGGTTTACTGCTTTGTGTTAGCATAAAAATAGCGCACTGTTTGTACATTGCTAGCAAGGATTTGTAGAATTTTATTTATTTTACTTAACCTTCCCTCGATTCAAGAGTTGTTTCTATTTTCTAGGGATGCAAAAAACCATTCTCAAAATAAAGGCATTAACACAACAAAGTAACGAGATACATGTTTTATGATTTAGTACTTGTTGTTTAACATGTTTTATTTTCCCATTACACGATACATTCGGCACAGTTTTGCTTCAGTTTTGGTCGCCATTATACATCCCAGTCCGTTTGGTGAATATCGATCAAACGAATTCGATCGCAAACATTTTTCGGGGGGGTGGGGGCATGATAAAACAAACACGAATCGCTTGTTATGAAAACAAAACTGACAACATAACAACAATCACACCGTACATGGCTGCAGTGACCCTGGCGCTGGGAAGGGAAGTTATCACTAACTGCAGCAAAGTATTTGTTACACCCGTATACGAATGAAACCAATCTCCAATTGACACTTTGGCACTTTTGGCTGTACAGAAGTGTCGACTAATTATTATTGCTACTGTCCCTTAGGGTTGGCAGGGGTGGCAGACTGGGAAACGGTTGCGCGGATGACAAAACTGATACATTGGTGGTGCTGACAAGCAACAGCGATCTATCCCAGGGCATCATTGGCAATTGATATCGATGGTGTGTTTTTATTGGAATTAGCTGGGCACAGTTGTTGCAGCTTCTAGGAATTTTATTTTTACCTCCCCTTGAATGTGCAAAAAGCATAGATTTTCGTATGAAATAAAAACGTATGCTTGTTAGCTGATTGTGTAACTATAATAATAATATAATATTTTTTCTTTTATGTGCTGTCCCGGATTTTATACGCAACGAATATGAATAGTCTTTTTTGTCGAGGTACCAGGCGTCTCCATCAATTANAAGTGTAGAAACTTATCTCCTCGATTAGACATATTTTGTAACAAAGTGATACATAAACTAGTGTTTTTCACCACATTCTAACCTAAGCTTAAATGTATCTGATTTAAAAAAAAATCTTCAAAACATCTCTTTTCAACATTTCAGCTAACATTTCCAACAATCTCACCCGCAAGACTGGATCCTAACCATCCTACTTTTCTGCTACGTGCTACGTTCGATCATTATCACATCACAAACATTCGTTTCGCCCTTTGAAGGAGCAGCAGCAAAAGCGAAACGAAAACATCCAGCTACACTCGGCACAGAGATCTGCAGACCATTTCCATAATCTGTGATATTTATGGCTGGCAAGGTAGCAAAAGTCAATGGCAGCAGTGACCGGCTCTAGTGCAGTGCAAAAGGTTTATACATACACAGAAGCACACCCTCGCCGATGGGCCAGGTAAAATGTACGAGGTGGTGCGAATAGCAGAAGCATATTTTTCCATCTGCGCATCGTTTTTATTCCTTTAGAGTGATCCCTACCTTCGAACAGTTCCATTGCGTGGTTCAGTTGTGCGACCGTCCTGCTGGGATCAATGTGCGCATCGGGAGACTTACCTGTGAGACGGAGAAAAAAGGAAGAGAAAGAAAAAAAAAACCAAGGTAACATTAGACCCGTTTACGTAATATACACGCGCGCGTATTGCGTGTCTGTTCTATTTCTTCTACATCCATACAGGTTAGGTTTACAAAAATAGCAGCTTTGAATGGAATAGGTAAGCGACGGGGGTATCCCCGGGTAATGGAATGTATCCGGAATCTGCTGGATTCCCGTGCGAAGAACAAAGAAGCAAAGCTGCAAGGAGAAGGCAAGCCGCGGAAAAGCGTTTTCCCGGTTGGCCGACTTTCTCCCGGGTTTGGCTGTGGATAATCTTTTGCGTCCAACTTCCATCCCTAAAGCAGGAGAAGGAAATCAGTTAGCGGTGGCAAAACGTGATGATCAAGGAATGGTGAACCGAACCAGGGGTGGCGAACTAGGGCAACGTGTTCGGGAGGGGGAGCGAAACCAATCTTTCCCACGCCGTGCAAAGGTTAGCGCAGGATGGTTCCGACCCGCTTCCGAGCCAGCCTTCCTGGTGGGTGGGGTGTGCCTGTGAGGGAGTTTTCCTTTGGCTGATAAATTTGTTTTTTCTTTCATTCAAGCTGCTTGCTCGGTGGTTCATTTATTACATTACGTGGCCACCAAAGAGCCGGTCCCACAGCGAGCGGTCAGTAAGAATAATGTGAGAAAATACCATAAGAAGTCTAAAACATAGTGATTTGTGTACATCGCTGACCCAAGCAGTATCGTTACGGAGTGCATTAGAAGTAAAAATGTATAGAGAAGAAAAAATGTTTTCATGAAAATGAAGCAAGTGTATGTTGCAAGGTATTCATGAGAAATGCATCATTAGTCGCTTTATCAACTAATGACATTTTATGTACAATTAAAAGAAGAACATAATAGAATGAAAATAATGCAATAATACGAGTCTAACGAGCAACAACGATCGAACCATCAACACTAACAGTGTGCTTGGGTCAATCACTAGCAACGTCGCTTTAAAAAAACTTATTTGCTTGATACAGTTGTAGCTCTAATAATCCTCCTGCGTTCCGCAAAATGAATTTCTGGTTCTGGTGAAAGTGAATGAATCGAGCTAGCGGAAAGGAAAAATGAAAATTTTCCACCAACCACCCAACCCCCAGTCGGTATAGTACATTTACATATTTTATCATCAAAACAAAGAGAAAAAGAAGTTAACATTCCAACAATGTTCCTGTTCGTCGGGGATGGTTTCCGCACGATGTAGAAAATACTCAACCAAAGACACCGAGTGCCAGAGTACCGGTACCCGGCCAATGGAAACCTTGGGTAGTATAATGGCAAATGGAAATAATATAAGCAAATCGTATGCGAACGAACGACATGGTGATGATGGTGCTAGGGTAGTTTCTAAACTTTTATTTTTTTCTGTACAGAATGTAAATGAAGATAAGCGTTACAAGTACGACCATCCTTTACGCAAACAAAATGAAGCGTGGGAGTACATTTTCACTTTCGGCTCACAGACCAGACTAGGAGTTAGGACTAAGCTACAGAGGGAAAAATATCTTTCCCACGAGACTAATGAAGGACTATAGCTTTAATTTTTGTTGTTAAAAATGGTTTACTGCTTTGTGTTAGCATAAAAATAGCGCACTGTTTGTACATTGCTAGCAAGGATTTGTAGAATTTTATTTATTTTACTTAACCTTCCCCTCGATTCAAGAGTTGTTTCTATTTTCTAGTGATGCAAAAAACCATTCTCAAAATAGAGGCATTAACACAACAAAGTAACGAGATACATGTTTTATGATTTAGTACTTGTTGTTTAACATGTTTTATTTTCCCATTACACGATACATTCGGCACAGTTTTGCTTCAGTTTTGGTCGCCATTATTGTACATCCCAGTCCGTTTGGTGAATATCGATCAAACGAATTCGATCGCAAACATTTTTCGGGGGGGTATGGGCATGATAAAACAAACACGAATCGCTTGTTATGAAAACAAAACTGACAACATAACAACAATCACACCGGACATGGCTGCAGTGACCCTGGCGCTGGGAAGGGAAGTTATCACTAACTGCAGCAAAGTATTTGTTACACCCGTACACGAATGAAACCAATCTCCAATTGACACTTTGGCACTTTTGGCTGTACAGAAGTGTCGACTAATTATTATTGCTACTGTCCCTTAGGGTTGGCAGGGGTGGCAGACTGGGAAACGGTTGCGCGGATGACAAAACTGATACATTGGTGGTGCTGACAAGCAACAGCGATCTATCCCAGGGCATCATTGGCAATTGATATCGATGGTGTGTTTTTATTGGAATTAGCTGGGCACAGTTGTTGCAGCTTCTAGGAATTTTATTTTTACCTCCCCTTGAATGTGCAAAAAGCATAGATTTTCGTATGAAATAAAAACGTATGCTTGTTAGCTGATTGTGTAACTATAATAATAATATAATATTTTTTCTTTTATGTGCTGTCCCGGATTTTATACGCAACGAATATGAATAGTCTTTTTTGTCGAGGTACCAGGCGTCTCCATCAATTAAGCAATAATATGTTTTTTTCGATATGCATGTATTTATTTTAACATATAGATATAAAATGTATCGAAACGCAACATAAGGAAGTTTATTCTCATTGTTGACCCAATTTAATAATCTGGTTGCTTTAAATAAGTCTTTTTGTGGGTTGTCGTTTACCAACCACTGGGCGCCTCCATTATATTTTCATCTCGAACGATAAGGCCATACAACGGTCAAAGTATGCCCATTAATAAACAAATTGATTGCTTATGTGAGCTGTAAAGGTTGTTTGATTACACGCAAATCACACCGATTTGTTTCATCATAATGTAATGTTTCGAAATGAGCACAAACAGTTGTCCTTTACATTTTTTTTTCTTTATGACAAGGTAAGAGTTTCATGTGAGTTTCGTATTGAACTAGTCACAGAGCGTTTTTAGGATTCCCATATGAGTGTAGAACAAAAAAACATGGTACCGTCCATGACATGCCAGACGTCAAGTTACAATCAATCAGCATGTTAAAACAAGATAGAAAACGTGCGGCAAATGACACTTTACACACACACACACACACTGGCTGCGTTTGTACGCTCGTGTCAAAATCACTCGACTGATGAATATCATTATCATGATTCCCATCAGTAAGCCAAAAAAACACAAAAAAAAACAAGAAATCTGTCAACCAAGTCAACAACTCACATCTCGTGCTGCACTCCGTTCATGCTTTGATGGTATCCATTTAACGTATAACGCATCAAGGGGACGGGCGGCGACATCTTCACTAGCACTAGGAAAAAACAAGCATACGGCCAGCAGTCGGTCGGGGAAAGGATAGAACATGAAACAAAAACTAGGCCATCAAGTTCGATTTCTTCTGTTCAACCGATTGAACTATAGACTCGTGGGTGGTTTGTCGCAAGCAACAGAGAGAGAGAGAGAGAAAGAGCGAGAGACCTAAGTCCTGTAATAGTGAGGTAGACCAACGGACCCAAATACGGCTACAGTGAAGTAGACCTTGTACGATGCGTGTGGTAAATTTTCACTCACACCATCCTGAGTGTTGGTGGGGAGGAACATATTTCTGAACTAAGCCTCACGTTTGCACTGCTGCCACCACGTGTTTAAAGCGCATGTGCTTTAGTTTGTTGTTCGCTTCAGTAATAGACAATGCAGTAGAAGAAGTTTCACAAAAAAGGATAATAAATGAGATTTTGTTTTAATTAATTTATGACAGTACATTAAAAGGCAAACAAAAGTATGGGGATTTCGGCTTACAAATAGGAACAGAGAAAATCAAATTAATTCCAAAGCAATGATACTAAAATTATTTCTAAAACTATAAATTATTACCCTCGAAAAATTATATCCCGAGTGTGATCTATAAAAAAACGTTTTTATTAGCAGACGAACAGTACAGAATATCCTAAAGTAGTTAGGTCGTGTCGCTGGCACTAAACAAGAACAATGGTTCAGAAAATCGAACATGCCTTAAATCCTTGCTACAGTTTACTGCATCGCTTACGTAACGGTATGGAACGGAATTCTAAAAGGAACCACTTCAACATGCGCTTCCCATTCACTCCCATTCACGAACGGACTCTTTCGTTTATGTTGCCGGCGTGGACATTGTAGCTAGAACCCACTTTATAGCGCAACCACAGAAACTGTGCCATGACCTGGTCGCAGATATTTAGAGCAAAACCCAGCTTCAGTGCGATGTAAATGGATTAACCGTAAAGGAGCACGACGGTTCGACACCACACCCTACCTCAAGGCGATACAGAACGAAGACTGTAGGGAAGCATTTTGCTTAATGAGCAGATCGACTAAGGACCTTCGCTTAGTAGCATCGGTATCGCGTTAGAGAAGTGCATCGAGTAGCGTAAAGGGTCATTAATTATGCTAAAAGGATCGAAAGATGATGCATAGAATGCATAGACAAAAGAAGAAAAAAGATATTTAAAGATAGAACACGTTTCCATAGCAGCACTAAAGAAAAAACGCAGTAGAATGTGATGAAAGGATGTGTTTTTTTTCTTCTTGCTCGTTGTCCCTCTAACAATAACTATATCAATTCAGCAGCAATCTATTAGTGGCAAACTGAGCTGAATGGTTGCTTTTTAATAGCGTTTCATTATCATAAGCACAATTACGCTTTGAAACGATTGCGAACGTTAGTATCGATTGTTAGAATCACATTTACAGTACAGATTAATGGCTCATATAAACAGTGCGAAGAGTTGCACGTTTGTACTTTAACGAGTATGCTAAACGATGTTTAATCCATAAATAATAGTGTAACACCCATAACTTATTTCACAACCGCTTAAAAAACAATGTTCTAAAATTGATTCGCCATACAAACGCAACAAAGTAAATGGAATTCGAATGAGTTTTTAATGACAATGTTAAATCGTGTGGATAAAATAGGACTGTGAAAAGGCTGTAGAAATATTGCTCCTAAAATGATATAGTTTAATGCGAAAAAATTGAAAGTTTTTAACTTTTTTCGAGTTAATATTAAAGGTAGATATGCATAAAAATAACACTTATTAAGACTTATTAATACTAAGAAAACACAATGTTAGAAATTTCCCAAAATATAAAAATGTTTCTCAAATGAAGTACAGTGGAACGCTGATTATCCGTGCTCATCGGGACTCAGCCCTTGCCGGATAAGCGAATATTACGGATAATAGACCAAACTCTTTTTATTGATAAATATTAGTGTTTAGTGTGTAATGGGTGGACTTTTTTCTTCTAAAGCTAAATGTTAATATTCTAAGGTGCACTTTGCAAAATAAATCTATTCTATTTGGGCGATCTGGAGCAAATAATATCACTGCCTATTGAGGCTTTTATTTTTTGCCATCACCGGTTTACAGCTAATATGTCAATTCGCTTTTGGAACTGTCATTTCCGAGATGCACGGATAATAGGACATCCGGATAAAAGGTATCCGGATAATCGGCGCTCCACTGCAATATGAACATCTGGTAGCATATTTGTTTTGGCCATTTAGTGTTTGTATATTTGAGCATGATCTTTGCTTGCTTTCTCTCTTTTACTCTTTCACTTGAAAATGTTTTCAATGTGCAGCACGTCGTTATGAAGCGTACGGAAAACAGGCAGAATAATGAGATTCGATGAAAATTATTCACCAATTAAGATGCCAACTTATAACCCGGTGATTTTTTAATGTCACTGTTTATTCCCATAAGGAGAAGATCGAGGTGAAATATGTAATTTCCGTTAAGTACACGCTTCATTATGTTGTTTTTAGCTTGTTTATGATTTAGATATTCGTTTCGTTTCGTATACAGAATGAAAAACTTAATAGTTAAACCCATAAAACATGACTGAGCACGTGTAGCAGAAGTGATCATGGTAGTAGCGGAATTAATAGTTGTAGTAATAGCAGCAGAAGTAGTAATCGGTGACAGTAGATGTACTGAATGATGAAAGCTGTCACTTTGACATTTGTGAGTATATTGCTCTCTCCGCTCCATTTCTCGACGTTTACTTCTTTCTCCAGCATTGGGTGCATGTGTTCGTGTATTTCTTTTATTTTGTCTTATAGTGGCGTTATGTCCTTTCGGCTTTCGGGCATCGTGAAGGTGGTGATTAAAATGGCGATGAAATTTTTTGTTTTGGTGGTGGAAGCTGATGATGTCACAGTTTTCAGTCTGTTTCGTTACAGTTTGATTGGCAGAATTTTTGCTACAGAATTGATGAAATTCACATGCATATGCGTGTACGATGGGCGGCAGAATGAATCGTTTCTTCTCAGTTTGGTTCTTGTGTTTTATTGACGTATCCAAAAAAAAACAAAAACCAAAACAAAAAATGTATAATAGCAGAGCGAGCGTGTTGTGAGGTGGGGAAAAGAAAAGACAGCGGGCTTTGGTTTCACGCATAATCTGGCTTTACTGTTGCGTCCCTTGAGAGCATGATTGCTATATTGAGTCGGGGTTTTGCCTTCTTGTAATAATGTTATTGGGTATGATTGTTCGGGCCGAACGAAACAATAAGTTCGCATACGGAAAAGAAGATAGGTAACAACACATCGCACTGTCCGATTGCCAGTGGAAGGTTCTGGAAGAGTGAAAACTCACCGAAACCCGGCCTCTGCTGTGTGTTCTGGTGATGGTGAAGATGGTACTGCTGTTGATGTTGACTCTGATAAAAGGTCACTTTGTGCTGCTGTTGCTGGTGTTGTTGCTGGTGTCCAGTTTGAGCAAAGTTGTTGTGGAACTGGGTGCTACTAACCCCGCCACCATACGGTTGCTGGATGCTGGTGACTGTTGCAGCGGTTGGGAATGTTGTGCCATCGGTACCATCGATCGGTGAGTGTTGCGCAAAGGATGTGCCACCACCGCTTCGTACCAGGGCGGACGCGAGCATTTGCTGCTGGTGTTGTTGCGCAAGGGCACTGACCGGCGTACCGCCATTCGTGGGCGATGACCGTATGGTTGCAACCACACCCATTGTGCTACCGTCGATCGTTGCACCATTGGACGGTGATCGCGTACCACTGTATTGCTGCTGCTGCTGTTGCTGATTGAGCTGATTGATTCGTGCCATTAGACTGTCACCATTGCTGAGCAAACTGTTGGTACTGCCCGAGTTGTTGGAGCTGACCGCAGACCTGGGACTGCTTCCGTTTGCAGACGATTGCTGTGGCCGATGCTGCGAACGATGATGGTGATTGTTGCCGCCATTGTTACGCTCGTCGTGCAGGGCCGAGCTAAGTTCGTCGAACATGAAGAAGCTGGCGGTGGAATTGCTATGGTCGGGAGAATTTTCCGCCGACGAATGGCTACCGTTTGTGCCGGTTTGCGGTTGACCACCATCCTGCCGCTGTCCCGTTGCATACTGCCGCTGCTGGTCGTTGTTCAACATTTGGTAGTATTTTTTTATTTTTTTTTTGTTTTTTCGGCCAGATGCACGTGTGCAATCACACCCTTTGTATAGTGGCTCACGCGAGACCAGCAATAAGGCCCCTTACAATTGAACACCACAGCCCACAGTGAAGGCACACCGAGTACGCGTGAGGGTTGCGAAGTAATGCTACGGAAGCTTTTTTCGCTTTTTTTCCGATGACCACTCTAATGACCACACAAACAGGCTAAACAGTTCCGCTGAGGTTAATGATCGTGCTGCTGCGTTCTGTGAAGGGTGGCGAAAGGTAGATGGGACATCGGGGCTAGTAACTTTCGATTCACTTTAACGCCCCGTCATGTGGTTTCACATTCGAATTGGAAAATAATTGCACTTGGTTTCCTAGTGTACACGCGTCGTTTTGCCGGTTTTGTGCGGACACTTTGTCACATTTCATTTACTCCACAGTACAATCGTTCCTGTTCAGTATCGCTTCATTCCGCAGTAGTCGTAGCATGCTGTCCAGCGTACAGTTGACGGTGGTATGTGTGCCCTAAAAGCCGATTGATTATTTTACCAGTGGTGAGCAAAGCTTCTTCACGAGCGACAATAAACAATAGTAAAGAATGAGATAATGGTAAGATACGCAAAAAAACGAGGGAGGGGCAAAAACTTTTTTTTTATATAGCACATTTAAGTAACATTTAGGTTTTCGGGTGCGGATGCGGGTTTTGCTTGTCGGTGGAAGCTATATTCCGGTTTTGCTTGTGGCGGTTAATTAATGCACGATGAATAATTTATGCTTTTTTGTTCGATACTCTATTCGCTACGTTTTGCTTGGGCAAAATGCCATAAAGCAAAATTCAGGTAGAATATACATCAAAGCATAACTTTGATTGAGGATGGCAGAGGTATAGAAATGTCGAAATTTGTGAAGATGATAACCTCCCAAATTAGATGAAAAATGGAAGCTTCATAAAGACGAGTTTCTAATCGTATTTTTGCTTATAAAATTAGTTAAATAAATAAAACTAATTTAAAACAAATTGCAAGCTTGCTAGGCTGCATTTAAAAGAAGGTTTCTTGAAATGAAAATCGGTTCGTTAACTTTAACGTTTCTAATTTTTCATTTCATTAGCAAAAACGCGAAGTGTCAAACATAAGAAGAGTTTCTAGTGAAGTCGTTACATGAAACATTAAACATAGATTTTTAAAATAAAAAATATCTTCTTTTTTCCAAACAATACGATATGGAAATAAAAACAAGCATTGGAAGTGAAAAATGCTCATCAAATGTATCAAAATCTAATGAAAAAGAGTCAACAATATTGAAAATATTATAGCCTTCGATCCGGTTTCAGATATTTTCATTCAGGTATTCAGAACAGGTTCAATATAAAACTTATTATTACATTTTTATTTGCCATCGGAAACTTTTCCAAACCCCATGAATGAATTTAAAATTCAACTAAGCAGTTTTCATCTATCGCTAGTGTAGTTTAATCTTCTTTTTTAATCTTTACTGAAATGAACACGACTGACCATAGTGAAACATTTGTAGCGAGAAGGGTAATGTTGAATAAAAATAACCCCTCAAACAAGGCAAGCGATAACGTGGTACAACATCTACGAATGCTACATACAGCATAGATCGCCGACACGAAACACAAGCACAAAAAATCCGAAATACCAATCGAAAACGGTTTTAATCGCGTTGGTTGTATTTCTTCCGTTCTTCGTTAACGACTAATCGAAAGTTTAGTTTCGGAGATTCTTCCAACATTTCCACACGATGTCTTTTGCGCTCTATCTCTGTGAAAGCCTGTTTCGATCGTAACGTTGTCTCTCGGGGTCAGCAGCATCTTGCAGCACTGTCGCTTCATTATCACTTTATGCTTTTGCCCGACCACCATTCATTGTCCACCACATGAACCATACCATACGGATGACAAACTTGTGTACGAAAATTAAAAAAAAATATTCATATATGTATCACGCTAAAGGAAAGAAAGAAATGGGAATCAACTGAAATGTGCTGACAACGCGTACAGCGAAAAGAAGGGAAAGAGACCACAAACGTGACAAATGAGAAGCTAAGCACAAACAGCTAGCGTGACTTCTTTTTTTTTGGAAACCCCTCTAGATCGAGTTTGAATATTTAAATATTCAAATAAACCGGCCTCTGCAGATTGCGTTTGCATTTTCGGTGGCATCAGTGGGCAACATCCCGCCGTTAAGGGCAACAAATGGAAAGCTAGAGCGAGAAAAAGATGATCGCGAACTGATCGTGGAGCACATGTGGGAAGCACTGAACACCACTAAGCAGCAAATCCCGTGTGTGCCTTATGATGGAACATCATCATAATGCGTTTGACTTTTTTTCTTCCCATCGGGCTATGAATAAAACGGATCGAATTCGTGGATCGGTTGCACGGATGGCGTGGACGATCATGGCGATAGGGATCGTGACCATGTGTGCGTTAGGTTAATCGCGTGTCTCACCACATCAACCCCATTCCCGAGTGCTAGAAGCAGGTTAGGTATGGTGACCCTGTTTAGTGTGATCAAATATACCAAATATTCCAACTAAAAGCGCCAAGAGCGCTTAATTTGGGAAGAAAAGCGTTAGACACTAACGATTTGGTTAAAGTTTTGAATTTTTATTTAAACTATATTCAAATAAGCTTATCAGTTTTGGTCTAATAAGCCAGTTTGGGTCATTAAATTTCCCTCAAGCCTGGAATGGCGCTTCAAAACGCTGTACAATAGATGTTCTGGGCGCTGGGCGGAAGTGCATTATTAGTTCCAGCACCAAGCGTCAAAATGAGTAATTATTGAATACCTCGACATATCACATATTGTGCAAATGACTTAAAAAGTGTTTGAAAAGGAGTATGGAGTGCATTTTACAGTAAAGTAAGTTAGTGAAAAATTATCATAAATAAATGTATCTTAAATAGATTCTTCATAAAGATACAAAATCATTAGAATTTTTTTTTGAACTCCTCGATGACAATTAATACATTTTCAAAATAGAAAACCTTTTATTTCAAACCGACAGTGTCTCTGTGGTGTGTATAGACCAAAACAGATATATGTGAGCAAACAAAAAAAAAGAAAAAAAAAGTTAAAAATATGAACGAAGCCGACAAAACAAAACCATTCAGCGCGATATTTGTGTGTTGAAAAAAAAGCGACATTCAGTACAGTAGTACATGACAAGAACTGTATCAACTGATTCGACTGTTGTAAAAGCTGTTTTTCTTATCATCGTGCAATATGAACCACAAATACAACCGCAAAAGCAACATTACCAACACGCATCAGAACGTATGGTGTGAAGCTGCCAGCGTGTATTTTTTTTTCATTTCCATTTAGTACGCGATGTTGGTCCAATTCGCGGACAGTTGCGTGACAAACATAATGTTCGGTAAAATATGATTCTCGCACCCGTGATTGAAACTATATAAATCGTACGGTAAATTTTTTAAGAGACTTTTTTTCGTATTTTGTGGAGGTTTTTTTCTTCTTTTTTTTTATTTAACAGAGCATTAAGAGCGTCTAACTCACGTTGCAGTATCATTGCCAGCAGGTGCGATTCCATAGCCTTGCCTTCGTTGTGATCCGTTGCGTATTCCAGGCGCCACATCGCACTCGGTGAAGGTGCCAGGTGTTTGGTGCAAGGATATGACCACTAGCCCTTACAACAACAAAAACAGGCTTGATAAAACCAATCACAAAATGGTACTATCCCCCTTTGCGGATTGTTAAGCGAAAACTGTCACCATGTATGTATGTAATATGCTGGAGAGCGAGAACACGAGAAAGCACTATTTTAAATTGAAACAATAAGCATTTTGGAATCTAGAACACAGGAACATTGCAAAACACACACACATAAACACATAAACACGTAGGGACACGCAAGCACGATTCGGGTGTGGGTAGCAAAACCACATATCAACACTGTATGTAAAGCTTGGAGTGCCCGGTTTTGTGGCGTTTAGCGATAGAACTAATTCCGCGTACGTGTCACCAGCTGCACGACACGATCGGACTGTCGTACATTTTTTTTCGGGGTGGAGAGAAAAAAAGATCACCCAGACACAATGCGTATACGCGTGTAAGTGCGCACCCGCGCGCCCGCCTGTGTCAAGAACGATCGCGTAACGCAGTGTAACGCGTTGCTAGATAAACAAACAATGGAGCTGGGCCGAACTGGAGTGTCACACTGTAGCACACGATCGTAGGCTTTTCGGCGCGCGCGCGCGCGCGCATCAACACAACAACCAAACGCACGCATACAATCGCTGTCAAACGTGTGGAATCGATCGCACCGAACGCATACGGTACGAAAAAAGGGGGGGGGGCTGCTGTCTCTTCCGAGTTCCCGCCCAAACCCCACAAGGGGCCTACAAACGGACGGGGTGGGTTTGACACTTGTTGACGTTGACGGTTCCGCCTCGGTTCGCTTGTTAGATTCTGTTTTGTCGCAAAATATACTGTCTCCCTCTCTCTCTTTCTCTCTCGTGGTTAGTGGACAAGTGCGAACCAGAATGGGGTGTGTTTTTTGTTTTTTTTTTTATATTTAAAGAAGATTCTACACTGAATTCTGTTCCATGACAGTTCTAATAATGTGGCGACAGCCTGACGTGGACAAAATGTCGTGCGGGTGTCGAACTAATATCAATAGAAACTTTATCAACCCTTTTAAGCGCACACACACACATTCACAATCCGATGGCAATGGGGGTTGTTCTGAGGCTGTACCATACGCTCTGTCACGGTCACACGATTGGTCACGAGAAAAGGTATGTTATGGAGAGAGCATGTTTTGAACATACGCTCAACGTCATCGTTTAGCAAACAACAACATGGCCCCCCCTCATACACGCACGTACAAGCACACACATACACACGCACACGGAGTCGTACGAATTAGTGAGCAAAACCTCGGGTGCGAGCCGCAACAGCACCGTCAACCGTTTTTGTCTATTTCTATTCACGACCGATATTGGACTGAAACTGACACGCGCTTGGTGGTGGCGGACGCCCTCATCGTCGTCGTTGTCAGCGTGGTCCAGGTCCGGATCTCTCGCTCACACACGCGCGTTCGATTTCGATCGCTGCACCCCGCTCTCTCGCGTGCTCTTTGCTTTTACGCTCGTTTCCTCCTACCCACGGTTTTGTTGTGCCACTGTGCTTTGCGCAATCATAGAACGGCCACATCGGGCCAAACGAGCCCACCCGCGGAAAAGCTTCACCGAGGTGAGGCGAGTTGAGGGATGATCGACGAAGCGGTGGTGGTGATGATCGTGAGGCGCCTCCACTAAGTGCTACATCCATGATCTTAAGCACCATATTCCGGTTCATCGGGAATCGTTGTTATCGGGTCTGTCCGAAATTGTATCAAAAAATGTACGAGACGTTTGAAACAAAGATATATGAATGAAGTTAAAAATGGGGTTAAAACCGGGGTTTCGTTTAACACTTCTCTAAAGACTAGTAGAAATGGAAATGATCATGGCGACAGTAGCATCTTCACACGCCTGTTAATCTGTGCAAGTGCAAATGAGAGTCCGATAAGACCCAAGAGAAAGAGAAATCACGAGAGAGAGAGAGAACGAGGAAGAGAGAAATGGAATAAACGCGATCGCCGAATCAAACGAGACAGATCAATATGGAGCCGCTGGAAGCTGTTTGTAAATGTATTTCTGTATACATGTATGCATGTGTGGGGAGCGCGAATATATGAAGAGTTGTGAATTCAAAGTGCTTCTTAACTTAAACTCATTTCATTTCCTTGTGTTTTTTTGCAACATCTGGCAAAACGATCGCATTAAATCACAGTGAAATTAGGAAGCGATACTTCAAACGGTGCTACAAGCGTTTTGAGCGCTAACAAAAACGAAAACATTAACGAACAAATTGAAATAAGGAAATGTGATTAGTTTACGCATTGCGATAGGAAATATGCTAAAAACATGATGAAGTAAATAAGTGTAAAAAGTTCGGTTAACAATGAAGAAAATATAATAAAAAACCTCAAGTATTGAAAGGTAGTTCATCATCGATTAGTTCACGAAACGTTCCTTTTAAATGTGCACTTTGTACACTTTAGACAAAAAAAACGTTTAAATGAAACTTCAACACCATTCGAACATGTTCAAGGGTACACACCATTCGGTTGGTGCGAAAAATTTGTCGAAACAGATCATTAGCGACTCATTTGCACGAGATAATAGAAGGGTTGGAACGGACTGTGCGTGATTGATTTAAACGCCCATTTGGCCACGAACGCGTGTGTTGGTGCAAAATGTTCGAAAGCCTAAAACACTATTTCCTCTTTTTGTGTGTGCGGCATTCAAATGCTTGATTATTGGGCTAAATATTTTACCGTTGGCTAATTGGTGCTCAATTGCGGTAAAACTGGACACGTGATTCCTTTAGCGGCGAGCGTTTTAAATGGCCTGTGATATTTGTATTTAAAAATTTGACATAGTTTTTGGCACTATAAATATTAATTGAATTAATTTTAACATGGACAGGTATAACATAAAATTTAAATACAGCTTAAACAATTCTTTTCAACAGTTTAGTGTGGCCCACAAACGTAATGCCGTTGAAATCGTTGTCGTCGAAGGCTGACAAGTCGACGGCTGTCAATACGCCAACGAGGTTAGAATGTTAAGAAATTCAATTGAGCAATGCTTCATCGATGGACGAACCAGACGCGAGGTACGTTGGGTTTGCACAACTGCAACGTCGCGTCTTGTTGCACTTCTGAAGGCAAACTGAAGGCGACAGGCGTTGAAGTACAATCGATGGTTTGTTCTGCTGCAATTGTTCTATTGCAAAATGATAGTGGAAGAATCGGATGAAACACTATTTTTATTTTGTGCAATAAAACATAATGGTACAGTGGAAGTTGGTGGATGTTTAAAAGCGTTTTAACAAAACAATATTCCAATATGAAGGAGGCAGTGACGAGATGAGTACACAATCACTAAAATACCATCATAAGCCATGCAACTAGCTGCAATCATTCCGTTCCGGTCAATTAAATGGAGAGACCATTCGAAACAGACGGGAAACCCGGCGCAGAAACCCAAAACCCTTCTCACGGATGTATGTTGAGCTCTGTTCGAACTTCTTTATGCCTCCTCGCGGTCACCGTATCAAATGGCGCGATTACCGATCAAAGGTTCATAAATGGCCGAATAGAGGATTGATTTATCGAAGGAAAAAACCACAACCAGCCCAGATAAGCTCGTTTGCTGAGAGCTATTTTAGGGTCGTTAATACCTTCATCACATCGTAATGGTTCCGAGGGGTTCCGCATGCCGGCCAAGAGCGACTAAAAAACATGCCGACTGGTACGCGTTCCAAAATGAAGACAAGCAAGCAAGCAAAACGCGTAACAAAAATAGATTAAAACTGTGTAACAGCAGTGCGATTGATAAGAGCGTTATCGCATACACACTGAGGAAGCATACGAAAAATCGCTTCCAAAAAGCGACTTGTGTTCCGAAACTGTACGCGAGCAGTACAACATATTTACTTCCTTATCATTGTGTGTTAGATGAAACTTCTGACGAAGTGAGCAAAAAAAAGGTTGCTAAAGTTTGAAAGAACAAACAAAAAAACAGAGACCCGAGCGTCGAGGAAAATAAAAACGATATTTCAATTATGGAAGCTTATCAACGAGGTTGTTGAAAAATTTTCAGGGATTTTTTAGTGTCTGAACTTAAAATTCATAGTTTTACAGTTTTTCTTCTTGTTCGTTATCAGTTTTTCCTTCTTTTAGCAAAAGTTTTCTTTTTTCTGAAGTCCCTTTTTCTCAATGTATTTTTACTTTACAAGATTAATAGGGGTTGGGATTCGGTTATCTTGGAGCCGATATATATTGTTATAGGAGACAGTAGTGAGTCGATAAAGCATGCAATAAATTTTAACAAGATGTTTTTTTCACCAAGATAATGCTACCATTGCGTCACATCCGGCAGCTGACTGATCAACGGAATCTGACATATGATTGAGCATCACATAAGAATCCCAAAAAACCGATGATCAGCGTACACATCGTCTGCGGCACAAAAAGGGGGCTACCAAACTGCAGTCAGCAAACTGCTCCAAATGTTCCCCGTCCTGACATTTGACATATTGAAGCTAAATGTAGGACACACGGCGTACGGTGACACAGCGCATGGTTTGCAACGATGGATTTGGGGTGTCATCAGGCTTCGGGCTGCCATCGCACTGCAGCACGCTAGGCAAACACACACGTGCGCCATCGTTAAACCCCAAAAACACGAAAACGTCACACACACAAGCGAGCGAACCGAGTTGGGGGGATGAAACCCGAAAATGGTTAAGTGTATGTGTCAGATTAAACAAGTTGCATCTGTGTTGTGAAAAGGATCAATATCATTGGGGCCTAGGAATTGGAATTTTATATGAATGTATGTGTGTGTGGGAGTGATGCGGGAGTAAATGTGGCATAATCAAGAGAGTAACTCTTCCCCGAAATGTGGGCGACAAACAGCTGTTGAACGACGTGTCCCTCCAGTGACAGGAGACTCACCCGAACTGAGCTTCGTGAATGCGCTAGTGTTCGACAGCTTATTTTCAAACAGAAACAATAGATATCGGGGAATGCTCGGGGAAAAAATGGAAGCTAAATACCTTTAAAAATCGGAAAACACCCATGAGAAACTCGCTGTGAGTTACCTTCCATGCGAGCAAAACCATAGTCAGCATTGTGAATAGTGTACGTCAGCGAGAGCAATTTACAATATGGTCAGGGTTTTGTGTGGGGTTAGTATTTAAAAAAACGGACATTCTGTTGACCAATACAAGCGTATTGCCTGAAGGACGACCTGATGTACAGGGGGAGAGAATACCGTTTTCCCGAGAAAACACGTGCGTTGTCCATTGTCGCCGATTTAGTAGCAGATGAAGAGAGTGAGAGAAAGAAAGAGAGAACGGAAATCTGCGAGTAAAAACCTCAATTTTCAAACACACCATAAAACGAAATGTTCGTAACACAAGAAAACTTTTAAAATTTCCTCTAAAATTAGGAGAGATTTTTCTTTTTTCACAAGGACACGTTGGTCTTATTTTTCATCCCTCATTGCATTCTTCCTTTGCTTGTTATGTGTACACTGCGGGAAGGAGAGAAAGAATGTGGCCGTCGAAAAAAAAACACGACAGTCCCTGTACGGCTGAAAATTTTCTCTCGCGATTTTTCCCCATGTTATGTTTTCTTCTCTCTGTTAGTTTATTGACAGCTGTGTTTGAAAAAGCTTTAAATGGTTTTTTTCCCCCAGCCAAAAAGGGCAGCAGAATGGGAAGGCAAACGGGGTATGCAGGTGGACAGGAAAGGTGTTCTTTTTGGTTGTTTCTCTAGCTCCAGCTGGAAATGTAATCGTCCTAGTTTGGTTTCGGTTTGTGTTTCCGTAACCGTATTCGGGTTCCGTTTTGCACCCGACCAGTTAGGAAAAATGTTGCCCCAATGAACACCAAAAGTATTTGCCGCAATGAATGAATGATTACAGCACACGTACACACACACACCCACACACACACACACACAAACGCATAGCAACTTCAAGTTGCACTCATACCGTTCTATATTCATATCAACCTTCAAACATCAATACTGTGTATTTCTACACTTTCGTTTTGGAAAGAAAGGTGTTTTTTTCTAGGAGTTGTATAATTGACTAAAAACCCCTTCACAGGTACAACGTACTTTCAACACGCAACAGTTTAGTTAAAGTTTTCCAAAAAAGAAAAAGAAAAAACAGAAACCAGTACAAAGTTTTACATTGCACAAACCAACTGAAATGTAACAAATAATGCAAATTTTAAAACAACAAAAGAAATAAAACCGAAACAACCAAAAAAAAGGAAAGGGGTGAGGGAAAAAAACAAATACAACCGCAAGGTAAAGAAAACAACTATAAATTGTACTGCTTACGTTGGTGTGCACCACCGTTGACGATGAAGGAATCCAGGATGAGGCCGCTACACCGTAATCGGAACCGTGTTTATGAACCGAACTTCAAACCGTCGTCGGAAACCTGCAGCCTTAGAAGCGCCCGCACTACTGCTGGCGCTCGACAAATGCTTCCGGTCTGACTGACGGGGTTTTGCGCGCACGTGTATCGGTCAGGGTGGCCCCAACACAACACACGAGAACGTTGCGGTGGAATCGATTTTCCCGGCAGTGAAATGAAGCCAGCACACCTTTTGCGTTCGACGTTTTTCGCCGTACTGCATGAAACGGTCCGTGAAGTTTACAGCTTCAGCTTGCTACTTAAAAAAACTGTCACAACTGGCCGGTGAGGATGTGTAGGAACGTGTCGTGGACACATGTATCGGGCAAAAACTACGAATGCACATATTCTTCCACCAAGACCGGAAATTACCACACACCGAGATACGATAACTATTCACTCTTCGTTACCTTCACACTGAGCACTGGACACTTCTTGTGGGCAGTTCACTAAAAACCTGGTGGTAGCTTTGATGCTTTTTTTTGTTTGTATAAGGTGGAATGTGTTAATGTGACCACTATGGGAAAAGGAAATGGTAATGAAAAGCCACCAAAAAAGCTAAACTTTTGACTGGAAAACTGTGCGATGAGTGTCGTTCAGCGAGACAGTTGGAATCCCCGGGCAAACTAAAGCCCCCGTTATCCTTCGACCGATGATACCACACGCACGTACACACGCAAACTACCGTCGGTCGGTGGTACGCAGCAGTAATGACGTACAGTCCATGCGTGTGTATGTGCGTCTGTCTGGTTCGGGTTTTGGACCAGAAGGACAACGCGAAGTGGTTGACATTTTGCTTACGGCTAACTATTTTGATTTTGAAGTTGAGCCGAAAATTTGCCAAAAAGGATCGCTACTACTATTATGACACACATGTTCAGATTATGTTCGTTTCCTACTCTAGCAGAGAATCTCTCGCTCTCTCTATTTGTCAGCTTGAATGTTTTCTCCTATTCTATCCGTTGCTCTCTATTTACGCTCCCATATCGTCTGTCCAACAGTTCTTGTAGGTGTTACAGAACACCCCGCAGCTATTCACATACGGGATGCCCGGATTACCGTTGTTATCCTACCGCCGACACCAGCGCATCCCTTACTAGCGACCCCGAGATGGAGCGCACCAAACAACGAGAACTGCGGCAAAAACCGTACAACACTGCGCCACTGCTGTTGGCAGGACGTGTCTGTGGGATCTTTAGCTCCTCTCCGTTTCTCGTCACTCTCACTGAATGATTGTTGTTATGCTGGGGCTGTTATGGACATTGGACACCTCTACTAGAGGAAGTTTCGCATTTCCGCACCGTACCGTAAAACAAAACACACACTGAAACTGCACGCAAGAGAACGTTTGGAAACGTTCTTGTTGGAAAATTGACACCCTTTGCAAGGAAATTACAATCTAGGATTTGGGAGCGAAAGTTTTGTTTTGCCTGCAGCTGCTGTTAAAAACTGTACCCGAATGTGCCACGTCCAACGTTAGGACATGGTCTGGTTGTTGGGACAGAACCTTCTCGGCAAACCTGACCCAACGACGGAACACTAGCACAATAATGCAAAACACGCACACAAACACACATTTATAAACGCGATGGAATCACGAGAATGAAAAACAGATGAAAATTGACAAACAAGAGAGCGAGAGAAAGCGTTTGAATGTAGGCAAAAGGCAAGAGTTTACACAGGGTTTTTTTTACCACGGTTTTGTTTTAATCACAATTAGCTTTGCTAGTGTACACTTGCTATACTAATGGCCACGTACTGAACCGCTTACAAATATCGGCTATAGAAAAGTCTTCAACAAAACAGCCTCCACTGTTAAAAGGAATGCACTGAAGTTGTCTTGAACGGGTTCTTTCATGGCAGGCTACTACGATGGTGTGATGTTGTCACAAAACGTTATGGAAAACCCATGGGTGAACTCCAGCTTTCCAATAAGGAAAGAAAAATAAATACACACACACACACAAGTACACCCACACTCGCGCGAAAGGATGAAGTGACAGTTAGTGGTCGCGGGTTTCAGACAACCGAACGACCAACCGTACGGTATGCGAATCGGTCGCGATCGAGAGAATGACCGGCTGAGTCGCGGAAGGCTCGGTCCGATTAAGGAGGGAAAGCACTCTAGACCCTGGGCATCCGAGTTCTGAACCGAGCCAGCAGGAGAGAGTGTCAGATCTCGCGACATTCCACCACCGGTTTCCCCCCTTTCAATGGTTTGCGCCAAAAACGGGGGGTTGAAACTAATGCTCCCTTGACTCTCTGAGCACTCATGCACAGAACACTCAACACACTCAAACAAACCGTTTGCTGCAGTATTGAACAGAAGCAAACAGCAAATAAAAAAAAAACCACAAAACGGGCGCGCTGTCAAACAGGACCGTCCGAGCGAGCCATAGGGGTTGAAATTGGAAAAGGCACCATCCCCCCCATTTGGGGGTTGCGCAACCGTCAGCTTGGCGCAGTACTTTGGAAATTGGGAGAAAGAGAAGAAAACAAGTGAGTGCCCACAACGGTGCGAGAGAACGGGCGCATTTGCTCTCTCCACATTCTCTGCTCACCGACAGAAAAAAACCAGCATCAGCTGGAAAGAATGGGAGGAAGTTTGTGGTGGGCGCAAAATGTCTCCCCAAAAGCGCTAGTGCCCGCAACCGATTGCGACTGTGCGTGTGCCCGCCACCGTGTGTTTCGAGTGGTTGGAAATCTTCTCCTTGTAAAACAACCCTCTTCGTCAGCTGGCCGCACACTTTTTTGGGCTATCAGCTGAAGATGTCGAGAGACACACGGCAGAGAAAATGTTGGAGCGTGAGTTCCTGCTTCGTCAAGGTTTTTTTGGGGGGATGACGGATTTTGTCGCACTGTGTGAGAGCGCGCACTCACGGCGCGTGGTCCACGTGGTTTGTGGACTGAGCGTAACATGGAATTGCGAACGAAACGTTCGCATGCTGAACGGGGAGAGCAAATTGTTTATGTAATAGTATGTTATGTGCGGGTAGGCGACGACTCCCAAGGAAAAAAAACACGAGTGACATTCCACGAACAACCAACCCCCTACCGCCCCCCAAAGCGCACAACAACCATGTGCCGTGACGTTTGTTTGGTGTGTGGAACGAAAGTGGGAACCAAATCCATCATGGGAGCTATGCATTCCTCAATCGAGCTATAGATTTCGAGCACCGATGACGTTCCGGGCAAGGAAAAAGGGTCAAATTCGTGTTGTTTTGAGACAATTCTTTCTCTGAAATTTCTAACCAAAACTTGAGCTACGTTTTGCTTTAATTTTCATTTGTTTTCTTTTGGTATATCTTTATTTTTTCTGGATTAAAAGCTATCTCAATGCAGCAAAAAATGTTATGCGCTCCGTAACCCTTACACATGACAGAGTGTCTTCAACGCCGGCGGGAAGATATTCATAATGCGGATCAACAACGAAAACTAGGTCACTGGCAAAATGGTAAAGCACGGCAAACGGAAGGAATTGTCGCTACTGTCGCATTTTTCTAGCCAGCTACCCAGGGCCAGAACCTTGTCATGGCTTTCTCTCTCTTGCTTGTTGACATTTCACGGCGCATCGCCCTCCACATGATGAGAATGGTAGGAGGGTTGGTTCTATTGCAACATATTGCAACAAATTTGTTTTATAATAGAAAAGTAAAAAGTGAAGTATTTATTTAAACAATAAATAATTGTTTAAAATAACGAAACGAAATAGAAGTCAATTAATTAAGTCATATTGTTTAAAACATGCAAACCGACCCATTGTTTCATGTGGAAATGCTATTCAAAAGCATTCAATAATCACCACTTACTTCAATAACAAATATGAAAATTAGTCCCCCGCTCGTACAACTCATAATGGAACACATTAATTCATATGCCAAATTGCAAAGCGTTTTGCATGGAATGTGGATTAATGAAGAATGCATATAGCAAAACATAGCTTTAGACTTCGTCACGCGGGTTTATTTTTAACGACAAATCAGTGATTAATGTTTGCAGATTAATGACTCGTGTGAAATGCTTTTAAAACACGCAGAGTAAATATTTTTCTATGAATAAATAAAGTATTACTAAAGGGTTTTGAGGTTACATTTTATAATGACCTTGTAATGCTTCTCTTTAACTTTGCTGCTACTGTGACTAAAGGCTTGCAAGCTTTTACGCTAGTAATTATCAAAAAATACATCAAAAGAGATATAATTTAAAGCGAAAACTGAGGGACAGTTTAAGACATAAAACGAATATTAGAAAATTGTGAAACATACTTAAGCGGAGTGTTGAAGTGACAAAACAAGTAGTACGAAGTGGCGGGAAAAAAACAAAAATATAAAAGAAAAAAAACAACACCATTTTGTAAAGGTGAACCAGCCATTTTTCTAAACGTTTGGTGACACCATAACGTAGGAAGGGGTTTTGGGTAGGAGGCAAAGTAAACAAAACGAGGACCATGAACCATGAACCACCGATTCAAATTCAAATACTGTTCATAACACAGCCAGCCCGAAAGGAACCAAAAACCTGTCCCCGTAGCAGCAACGAATACAAGCCAACAAGGACAGGCAGGCTGAAGGGTGTCAGCAAACAAATGGCGAAAAGTGAGAAAGAAAAAAAAAACACCATATTTAAATCGAACCGGTTGGGCACGGAAACGTACAGCAAAATCGGAATCCGAAGGTTGATTCGGTTTTGGGAATTCCTGCTTTTTTGGTTGCCGTCTCCATCCTCCAAACCGACCGCAAAATATCATGCCGGTGTAGATGGGTTTGTATGGGTGAGTATTATGCGTTTATACAACTTCATCTCCATGATCGTCTACCAAACCTCCCCTCCACCACCCAGGGTCACCTTGTTTAAGACATGAACAGGCCAGCGCCCGATTCGCGAATCATCGATTAAACGATCAGCCTCTAATCAGGTGAATCTCAGGTGTGGTTGTGTGGGTTTTTTTTAATATATCGCGCAACGCGCACACTGCTGGCAATTTGAATAAGCCTACGAGGGCCATTTAAAAAACTCGCAGCCAACTTTAAACTTGTGTTTGGGCGTTTTATGAGTTTCACCTTGATGTTTATGTGCTGGAGGAGTTACAATAAAAAAGTGAGCAGAAAATGTAGCAAATGTAGCAGCTAGAAGAAATACACATATTGAAAACAGAATACAAAATATATTGCTTCCAGAGTAGGTGTATGTAAATCGATTAACAAATGCTAATAGATGACGGATGAGTCAATGGTTGAATCGAAATTCCAATATAACAAAATACAAACGAAATTCTTTTTGTTCGTTCCTAAAAGCAACCTTTGTACTGAAACTAATTAAAAGTAACTGATTTAGTGATGATGAAGTGAAATCAAATTGATTGATACTAGCACCGGCAGTGCACTTATTGCCAAAGGTAAACATTTGTCATTTGTAGGTTAATTCAATTACCGGCAATTAAAATGCACACTACAGTAAACATGTATGCGTTTTCTACCACTCGTTACAGTGTGTGCTATAAAGCTGCTTCTATTAGAATTAGAACGCAAAAAAAAAACAACGAAATATTTCCCTCATTGCCCAGGGAGTATGCAACATTTGATGTCGATTTTTTGCTTCCAAAAATGTTCCTACCGGGTACCTTTACAATCACAGTAAAAAGGGATTTCAACGTTTAAGGGGCCTCCTTGATGGCTGAAGCTGACGTTTCACTTTTGCGGGAAAAGCTACCACTTCCACGTCCTTTCAATCCTATTCTAATTAGCTAACGGGCTCGGCATAAAGCTCTGCTGCCAAAAGTGCCAAAGAGTCATGTCTCGTTCAATGTCAAATTAGGTCGCACTGTGTCACGTGTGTGGGAAAAATAGGAGGGAGGGAAAAGGATGAAACACACGCTGATCAGGATGGACGCTGTTATATGACGCACTGGGAAAAAGGGACACACTGGCAGCTAATTAAAATTCATTCAAAATTCTCATTACACTCCTTCTCGGCTTTTTGGGCCGTTTTAGGTACACACTGGAGTGTCAGAGCGCTTGGGCTCTGCAAGATGCCTTGCCAGTTTCCCCGCTGGGTTGTCCTTTTTCCGGCTCCGTCCGGGCTTGAACTGCCTAACCAGGTAGAATAAAAAATTGCTTCGCTCTGCCAGAATCCTCACGGTCCTACACACCGGACACTGCGTCTGTTTCATGCCACCGTTAGTGGTGGTTCTCCTCAATTACGACACAGTGTGGCAGGGCGTCAAGCTGATATGGGCGGGACGCACCGTACCGTTTATTGGATTTTAATTAGGACTTGACGCCCCGAAGCCACCGGCAAGCGCGGTAGAAACCCCTTTTTTTGCTTTTGTTTTGCTACTTGGAATTAGGGCGATTGATATGTTCGATCTGTTTAGCGTCGGCGAGTGTTGCCGATGTCGACAAGACGTAACAACATCCCACAACACATTCATTTGTGCACCTGCTACTCGGGGGCCTTTATTAGGCCGTTTCGGGTCCAGGTATGTATACACATACAGAAAAAAAGGAAACCCTACTTTACATTGACCACAAAACTAGAACACGTAAGCTGGGGACGGGTTGCCGGTTCAGCATTCTAGAGGAATTTTCTTCTAATTCCAACCATGCTCGAGGGAAGCCGTGCAGCTAACCGGTGCTGTACAACCTCGTGTAAGAAGCAATAGAACTTATCGATGCGTGAAAAGAATTACACGCGTGTGTCTTCTCGATAGGTCTGTGTTGTGGCAAACCGCCATTTGGCCGCCACAGTTTTGCACCTGCGAATGGCCGGAAAAGAAATTCAACTGACCATGATCCATTCCATTTTGTGATGGGTTGTGTCATTGTGAAGCCATGCAGCAGTTCATTGAAATTGATAAAAAAGCATCTTAAAAAATTCGTAACAAGTAATAAAATTGTAAATACATATCATAAATTGATTAAAAGCGTTTTAGAGAACAACTATCAAAACACACAGTAGAAAGGAAGTAATAAAAGAGTAATTTTCCCACACTTTAATTCATTGGCTTTAAATCACATTTGACAATAAGACATCCGTTATTTGTGAAATTGACGACTAACTTCATGCTGGGTAATCTATATCTTCTTCTTGGCTTAACGACCTTACAGGTCACGCCGGCCATTTTAGGCTTACTAGACTTATTTTTACCACGTAGCCGGATAGTCAGTCCTTGCTACGGGGGAACGGTCCGGATGGGATTTGAACCCGGTCCGGTCGTGTGGACTGGCGCCGTTTATCACATGCACCACCGGACCGCCCCTTCATCTATATTCATCTATTCATCTATTTAATATTGTAGAAAGTAGATCAACTCCAAAAACATACAAACAATTTTTTACTTTAACTACTTTATGTTACATAACTTTTATTATTTATTTATATAAACAATAATTTTAAAATTACTTTTGTTTTTATCTATCATTCATTACAAAATGTTGGGTTGTTGGTTTATAGAGACTTTCAATTTTTTCAGTTACAATCGTTTCATTATCTTCGTCAAAACAGTTCAACACAGTTTTGCATTTGTCATTCATTTTGCCGATAAGGGTCCAGGAAAAGGCCTTGGATAATCCGCATTCTACAGTAATTATAACAAATATTTAATGTTCTGTTTGAATCTTCTGATATTTCGAATAGATGTACCATTATTTTGTGAAACAACGATAAAGAGAACCTTTTTTAATGTTTGACATTTTTAATAGGATTTGGTAAAATTATCTATTAAAAATGGTTATGGTAAAATTACGCTATTCGTAGAAAAAATAATAAATAATAATAATAATAAATAATAGTGTTTGTTGTAATCAATATCATTTCCCGGATGCATAATTCAAACCATTTGTTAACTTATCATCTCTACATTTACCCCATGATAATGGTACCGGGCCTACCAAGGCTTGTACATGTTTGGAAACGGGCAATACTGATAAGATTCTTGCTAAAGATACGTGGCGTGCTACCATTTAAAAAAATGGAAACCTTTATAATGAACTGTAACTGTTTACGAAAACGTTGTTTGTACGCTCGAACGCCATAACGATCCCATTGGCTATCGGGTCCGGGTCGGTTCACGCTTAATCTTATCGCAGCAAATTTGAGCTCAAATACCTTTTCCATCGAGTATGATTTGAATACAAAAAAAAACACACACATTTTCTAAAGACACTCATGTTATAATAAAAAAGAGACTTAACAAGCCGTACTACACAGACCAATAAGAAGTGAGCCGTTTCATTTCGATTGCAAATACATTTTTTGCCTGTTTTTTTTTGTTATCAAGCCAACATGGCTTGGGCTCTAAATTTAGGGACATGTGTTTACGCAGATGACTGTTCAATGTTATTTCAGGGGGGAAAATATTACGGATACGTGTAAGAAACATGCAACCAGAAACACAAAAAAGCATATCAGTTTACTGTTGATTGGTAGCGGAGTGAACCATTTATTTTACTTTCTTATCAAATCAAACTTAAAAGACTAAAAAAAACCCCAAAATCGGACTCAATAATTTTGTGCAGCACATTGAGATAAGAGAAAAAAAAAGTTAAAGCCATCCATTTTTCGCTTCACAATCGAACTTCAAGGCGTAATAGAATAAGAAAAATGAAACTAGCTCAGCAAATAAAGCAATAAACGGAACCGATCTAGCGAAGCATTAAACATAACTAAACATAATCCACTTGATGAAGTACCAGCATCACTATCACCTACCATCCATCTCGGTCATATGACACGCTGCATTGGAGTACTTTTCTTTTAGTCGGAAAAGCAACCGAAAAAGGAACAAAAGAAGCACGCCAACAAAACGATGTTGGGAAACTCCGAAACCCGGTATGTGATAATGGTTGTCGCGATACACATAAGAACCAGAACAGAAGGAAACCTCAAGAATGGAAACCATTCCCGGACGGAGTGGACTTCTGTTTTCCCCTCCCAGAAAGCCATTGACTCCATTCGTCTGTACGCTTGTATGTGTGTCTCGCGATAGTGTGACTCGCGGGGAAAAAGTTTTCCCCCGCATAGCCTGGTTTGCCACATTCTATCGGCGGTGGAAATGGTTTGGGGTCCACAGCATCCGTACCACAGGATGGCATTATTAAGTGGGCATAGTCAGCACAAATGCTTCGAGGAACAGGGGAACATAATTCACACAAAAGTTGCTGATGGCATCACTTACAAGTGGAACATTGTTTCCGGTTTGCTGACGGATCGCTGCCAACCGGTGCAAGCCAAGATTGCATGGAAGCGTGGTTTTATTGTTTTTTTTCCTTTGGTGTCACATTTTAGTTTGCAAAACTTTTTTTTAAATATTTGTGTGTTGAATTTTTCCTTGTTTAAATAAGTATTTTAAAACGAGGTTAAATATATTAGAAACATTTCTAAATAGTTTGTAAGCCTAAAAAAATGTTATGAGAATCTTTACATATTAAAATTAATAAATTGTTTTCAATATGAATGTTCGAGGATATAAATAAAATGGTAGATTTACAATAATTTTTCGTTTTTATAAAATATTTTATAAATTCTTTACGATTACTTTTGATAACATTAACAAAAACAGTTGTTTAATAACAACCTTCACATGAAATAACAGTTTATTGAAACGATTACCCAATAGTGCAAACCAATCCTTTACATAAAACAATCTATTTGAAAGTCTTCATGAACAAAAAAACGAACGACCGGAGAGGGGTTTCACACAACCAACGTATGGTGAAGCCGAATAAATTGTTACTAATTCAAATCACTTAAAATGGGAAACATCCGGGCGCTATCGGCAGCACTTTACACAGCTGATACCCCTAACGCTATACACGTTATATTTAACGTATATCATCCGGCTGGTGGTTTTTCCCTCCACCATTTCCTCCATCCAACCCCTTTCCATCCAAATCACCCTCTTGTCACCCCACTCCAGTTTGGTGGCATATCGGCAAAAGAGGGATCGTATCGTATCCGTTTGTTTGCCGGATTCAACAAGTATGCTAAATTGCATCCAATTGAGTCTATCAAAGTTGTTGCTGCTGTTTGCTGGGTATTGAAGACAGCCGAAATAAAACGCACGCTACTAGTACTAACACAACGTATGAAAACCGTACAATATTGTTGGAAGTATAACTTTACCGTGGAGAGTTCTTGAGAGCCTGAGATGAATCTCTGCTAGAGCCCGCATCTTCGTTCAGCGATGACGAGACGATGGCAAAGCTAAACATGGCATACATATAGTGTTGCAGCACAATTGGTCAATTGGATTGCCTGTGGCGAGGGGTCTTCTCTCATACTGCGTAGTGTGTTTCTTCATGCTTTTTATTCCTGTTTAGTTGGATTTTTTTTTGGTTTTTATTTTCAAAAATTCTTCTTCAACAAACCATACGCTTTTAACAAACCAATCTCCTCGTCCACAATGATCGTACGGAATTTAACACTCAATCCACTGTCGATCCGTTTGCTTTGATTGCGTAAAGTGCGGTAAAGTGTTATGATGCGTAAGATTTGCCACCAATCAACCCCGGTCAGGTAAGGGTAAATATATATACACACACACAGCAATGGACAGTCACACCATGGTATCCACTTCTGTGGATGGCGATCAAGTGAACGCTAACTGACGAAACACGCTCGTCGTCGTCGACCTCCAACCAAAGCCAAGTCGACATTGTCGTCATCAACCTACTCTATTGTTTCGTGTGTTGCAAGTCCAACTGCAGCCCCATGTTGGTTTTCTTCGTACTGTTTGTTTATTTTTAAAAGCCATAGCAATAGGTTAAAGGAGAGAGAGAAAAAACACGAATTTTTCCGAAAAGAATCAACGGAAGCACCGGACCAAAGTAAACTCCACAGCGGGGCAAGCAATCGAAATGGTCGAGATGATGAGCGCGCCACGCACACAACCGGTTCGGTGCGGTGATTGTGCAAACAGATGTCATCGGTACACTGCAGGTTTCGCACACTTGCGGCCTTAAAAATCACTGACCACTCTCACACACTACCGCCCCGGCGGGGGGGGTGGGTTTGCCGGTATGCATTCTCATACATTCACGCTCGACGAAAGTGACTTCAGACATCTCGCGTATTTAGCGTGTGGGGTTGCATAGTAAGGGGTAGGTTTTTATTTTATTACTCGTCACGGATGTCATAAAATATACCACCTTTGCCCTCACCATTTGCCCTGACCAAAACTCACTTAGACAAAAAAAAAGTAAAAGAGAACATCCTTTTCCTCAACAACCACTACAACACACAAAACGGTTTGCCCTTTTTATTAGCTGTTGGTTTCACAACCCCTCTAATGGAGATGGACACACGGTTGCGGTTGGTCTTTTTTCTTCGATCTTTTCAACGAAAGCATATTTGGAAAAAAAAATAGAAAAATATTCATTTCGGTTTCCATTTCTCGATGATGTATGACTGTGAGTTGTTATTGGGATGGGAGCAGTAAGACACAAACCGAAAAAAAAATTAAACACTCTCACAAAAATAATTCATTTCTCGGCACATAAATCGACGAGAGAATGATTTTACGAATGACCTTTCGCTTGGTGGCGTATCGGATAGCTGCAGGCAAAACGTCTTTGTGTTAGGTTAGTACACGATCATAAATCAACTGGTGATGGTGCGGTTTGTTCACCTTGGTGGAGGCGCACATAACGTGAGGCGAGCATTATTACAATAATTTTTTGGGATACTTCACACTCTCCCCATTTCGTGCTATTTTTTCACTATTTATTATGATTTGTATTTTTAAAAAGGTTTCACTTGAAGAAGGTGACTTTTTTAACACTCAGTGTGTTGCTTTACATCGTGAGGGGCCACTATTGGAAATGAAGCTAAAGATGTGAATTTCTCACCTCACGATCCCATTTGGCAAGTAACAGTTCGAAACGTGACCTACTACAATCCCCCGCGTACTGTTTACGTCATTTGCCAATGCGCTCGTTTACTTTGCGGCTTTCTTTGGCGAAAGAAGCAGGGTGGCACAGCTGAACAGCTCCCAGCTACAAAAGTAGGTTGAATGGACACAACTTTCCCTTTCATCTTGACCTTACGATTACTGGCCAAATTGTGCCGAAGCTGGTGAACAGGTTTCGTGGGTTAACCGTAACAATGACGGAAGGATAAATCGAAACATCCATATGTGAGGTAACATGCACGATTCGGGTAGGAGGTCAGTAAGATCAAGATGTGGGACAGACACCTTGACACATTAAGAAAACTGTATTTGGATTATTTCCGGATAGGTTTTGCCATATCACATCATATCCAGCTTAAAAAGGATGCAAGAATTAAATATTTATAAATATATTATAAAAAAATATTTTTAAATGAATAACATAAATTATTTGTGGAAACCCACAAAAAACCTGGGAAGATCTTCAATTTCCCAGGACTTTGCTAGGAATGCTATTAATTTACTAATTAATTATTCAAAAGGATACTGCTTAGCAGCTAACAGGTTCGTTAATATTTGTTTACTTTTCGTACTGCAATTAGTCTTCACTGTTTCGCACCTTCGGACAACAACTCGTAAAATATATTTGGTGCTCACTCATTGTCAATGCCATTCGGGGTGGCGCCATTTTTGGAGGTAAGAACCGGTTTTTCCCATTTTTCGATTTTACGTAAGCGAATGGAAATAGGCCACAAATCACGCAGTGATGTCACTGACCACGACCAAAAACTGATGCAGTTTTTGGCTGGTGACAGATGATATTCACGATGGCATTGTCTTACCTCAGGAAAATCACAAACACTACCAACACCACCGTAATATCACACAGCTGATCGGTCCAATAAACAAAACACGGGGGTTGTGATTATACGATTATATACCAGCCGTGTGGTAAAGGAATGGCACTCAGAAGGTAAACAAGATTCCTACGTACGGCATTGGGCAAGGTTCGATCGTTCGGTCGTTGGATGGATTGCGACAGTGGCAGTCAGGGAGTTGGGATGTTTGTATGATGAAAAAGTGATCAACAGATTTTTGTGAACCTGTTGGGCATTGTTTAAGGGGCTTTGTGTTGGTTTGCGTTGGTTGGTTGCGTTATATTCCTTTCTTGACGTTTCAACATACGTTCAACAGAATACTTTAGGATTGCAGTTCTTTGGGAGTTGGAGATGAGGAAATATTTGATGATAAATCTCTTTCCTCTACACTGACATTGGTTTATGAAGGAGGGGATTAAAATTGAGGATTTGTTTAACACTACAACTATCAAGCGTTTTAAGCGTTAATTTAAAAGTTAATTTTAAAACAATTTCGAAGAGTTGGAGAGTATGTTATTGTTTATTGGGGATCGTACTATAAAATATATATGTGAAATTCATGGTTCAACTACCATAGGATTGTTTTATCCTAAAAAATAAATTGATGGAAATGAAGCGATCCAATTAAAATGACTCTTCCGGTAGTTATAGTGTTAAATATCATTATTTTTTTCGAAAAGTGACTATATTGAAGTCTACATGAAAACTCTACATCCTTGATATCACACTACTACATTGTATTACAAATAGGAATTCTTGTAGTTCATCAATTCTTCAATTCTCCAAGTATTGTTACATTATATCGCTTTACTGCTTTCATGGGTGCCTGTACTCTGCTTTTGTCCATATCTGGATTCTCATTATCTGCGATTGGAGTACTTCATTTCCGAATAGCTGAAGTAGATAATGCGAATTTAAAGATGCTAAAACTGTTTTCTATTTAGTCCAATTTGGCCTCTATCCTTAAAGTATCAATTATTCCACCCGGTATCAGTTTTGCTCCTCCTGTTAGCTTGTGTTTTTGGGATATTTGTGTGCATTAAGAGAAAATGAAACAAATTTCATTTTGATGGACTTTAAACCCAATAAAAACCCAAACCGAAGAGTACATCTTTACTAACGCACTCAAGGTACGTTTATTTCTTTTTTCTCCTATCGATTGGGTTGATTGCGGTTTGGGAAATTAACCAAACCTGCCTTAGTGCTGCCTTTACAGCCAACGAAGGGGAACGTTCCCAGGCGTGACGAACGTTGGTTCACGGACTGAAGTGAATTATGTAGGTTTAAGAGCTTCAGGCATTCCACGTACCTTTGGCTTTAAAAAAAAGCACACCCAAATGCTTCAATCCGTGAAACCCAACCGAGTTTAACCGCGCTGTGTGACGTAAAGCGATGACGACATCAGGATTCGCGGTATCATCTATCTTCCGCTGTCCTTAGACTGTCGGTGGCAATTCCTTTCGTTTCGAATTCGAGCGGAAGCACAAATCGACGTTAATTAACGGTAAGCGTTTTTGGGGGGGAGTAACAACCAAAAAAAAAACCCGCTTAATCTTCCCTGGAGAGAAGAAACCGATGAACGTGCGATAGGAAGTGGTGCTGTGATCGGTTCCACAGCAGACGGTGACATTAAGGTGTAATGAGAAAATTCATCTTCATCTGAACAGGGTCTCACACGTGGGTGGTGGCGATTTCCATGACGTGTGGAGAAAAGTAATTTTCCTGATGCTGAACAGTTGATCCAATTACCATATTACATTACCCTCTTCCGGGCATATGTTTCGAGTGATAGAATTATGGGCGATTTTGAAGAGCATGGATTTTGGGTAGAAATAAATGTGTTTCAATGAAGTGTGAGTATAGGAGAAGAGATGGATGAAAGAAATGTGTCAATCAATATTTTGAAAAAAATGTGATTGACAAAAAGAATTGTAAAAAATGAGCAAATAGAATTGTTGCAAAAAATGGATAAATTAAGACACGCATTGCTTTTACAGGTCGGATAAAATCCATAAGAGTTAAAATACGTAATTGGGTTAAGTGATAGGAAGAGAAATTTCCTTTTTGTTTTTGAATTTCCTTTGATCGAATATTTAGCAAAAAATGTTTACTAAAAACAATATAATCCGAATGATTTGTAAATCGGATCTTTTTTACACATTTTATCAGTTTGCGATAAAAGCTTCTTCTTCTATTTCAGTCAAAATTAAAGTCATTAAAGTTAAATATCCATTGAAACTTGAGATCGCCTTCATTAAAGTTAAATATCCATTGAAACTTGAGAAACCTGGCATAAGAAATACTATACTTTAGTATCTTCATTTAAAGTATAATAATTTATTTTATTTAAAAAGTTTTTTGACCAAACGCCAAAGGGTATTGCAAATTCTGATTTGTTTGAAGAATTGTTTGTAAAAAAAGGCATAAATATTTTCTTTTTCATAACTTTTTGTGACGTACTTTTGAATGTGTGACTTTCTCGCAACAACTATTCCCAATCTAGTACTTAAAGCAGATTTCGATTTCGTGTTTTTTAGGTGAATCAATATAACTTCCTCAACAAAAAAAAAAGTTAAAACTTTGTTATCATACAATAGTATAAGAAAATGTCTTTTACAGTCTCTTTAATTTTCACCACAAATTGTAGAATAAATTGACATATTCAGTAAGCCAAGAATCCAATTCAGAAAAGAAAGCTTTGAAAAATATGGCGAACAAAAACAAAAAAAAAACACTTACCGATCGTGCTGCCCGGGTACGGTTGTGCGATCGGTGGCAGGTCAGAACCGCTGCTCGACGATGATGATTTGGCATGAATCGTCCCGAATGAGAGTGTGTAATGATCATGAAAATGGGTGTCATCTAAAAGGAAAAAAATATGAATGATAAAACAACCGATGGCGTGGAAAAAGGTGAAGGAACAAAACGAAGACAATGTTTTGCATTAACATTTGACATCTTTTTATCAAACAAAACAACTCGAAGCGAATGGTGTGACTGGTTCTAAAGGTGTGTCTAAACCGTTTGTATGCTTCATGCAATCATGCTTAGCTTAGCGCAATTTGTGCTCGAGGTGTTGAGATTTCCCTTTTTCCCTTTACAATTGTGTGCCGACCATTTCGTAACGTCGAAGTGACCAACGAATCTTCACAGCATCGGAGATAGCCCTTTTGTTAGGATAAGAAAATTCAAAACAAACCACTCCCACCATTAGAGATGCATGTAGTCGGTCCCATAACCAACTTGATCGTGCATTCAAACGATCCTCATCAAAACTCAACCGCTGATGTGTATGTTTAATTTTTCCATTACGACCCCAACACATTGCACCAGCACCAGTACAGTTGTTTACTTGAACGACCCGGCCTATCCGAAGGTGGAAATGTACGGCCCAGAAAGCTCATTGCACGTGTTTGTTCAAACGCCGTTGTCACTGGCGTCGCAATGCGCAACTGCAGCACAAAAATGGCCATCCACAGCTGAGCAACGAGAAGGAACCACTTTTAATCGGCACGAAATTGGATTATTGTAATTATTTTCACACACAGTGTTGTTTTACCGTGGCGCTGGTTTTTGGTTTTCTTTTTTCGAAACATTTTAAGCCGATGTCAGCTGTCACCGTAGGAAGGGATTTTTTGGCAAACAATATTTGCGCCACACATTAAACACTGTTGGTTGTGGAGTTATTTACTATTAAAATGAGCATAAAACAAATAATAAAATAAATAAATAATAAATAAATAATTAAATAAATACTTAAATATTTTAAAACAGCAGAAAAAGGAAGAAAATACTTATAAAAATCAAATAAATGAAACAAGTTTATAAAACAAGCATTAATATTATGATATTTCATAGTAACACTAGAACTACCGGTTTAGTCATTTTGATAGTAAAATGTTTGAGTAAATTTTATCATCATTAAAGCATGACTTTTTCATAACTATTTCACAATACGAACGAAACAAAAAATACATAATCTAATAAATCTAAATTGTTTATAAAGAAATCACAAATTTAAAAAAAAAACGCCTAAAAAGTCTCACTCTCTTGTTGGCTTTAACGACCACTAAAGGTCACACCGGCCATTTCTGGCTAACTAGACTTATTTTTTACCCCATAGTCAGTCCTTGTTAGGGGGGGACTCGTTCCGGATGGGATTTGAACTCGGTGCTGCCGTGTGGACCGGCGCCACATACACCACCGGGCCGCTCCCAGTGGATAGGTAATTTTATTATTAAAACTTCTAACTTTACGAATAAAGTGTATATATTTTTTATGTTATTTTATTTATTTATTTATTTATTTATTTATTTATTTATTTATTTATTCATGATTAATGATGACGGCGTTTAGCCCTCTTGTCAACATCAGAAAGCTGAATTGTTTATATTATTTTTTCAATTAATTAAACCTTTATTTGTATTGCTGTAATAATTGGAATGCATTTTCTAATTGTTACCTTACTTCAAAAAGTACACTTTAAGTGTGAGTGAGTGGTAAAATGAATCATTTGCACCGTACGACGAAACGCTGCTGCTGTTAGTTGTCTGCAATTGTTAACAATACGAACACGCCATATTATCACCTAATCGTCACACCATAAATTCATCATTACCGTGCACGAATACCGGCCCGTTGGTGTTATTCAATGTGTGATTTAATTTCGTTTTGTTTTGCTTCAACCCATTTCGGCGAAACCATCATTTCGTACGTCCGCAAAATGGCATCTCCGCAAAGGCATGCAGGTGATAATGAAGCTGCACTTTTAGCACTAAGCTATAAGCGCAATTTTGTTATTCAACAATCCGTGCAAAATGGCAACGGCCGGTGTATAGCAAGCAGCAGCAAACAAAAATGGAACACAAGCGAAAATAAATGAGATGTACAAAATGGGGAGCATCGGTTTTTTTTTTCGTTTTGGCGAAACATGTTGGGACTGCAGCATAGAAAATGAAGAAGAACACCAACAAAAAAAAAGCTTATCCGAAAATAAACGATTTGTCCGACCGTCCTTGAGCTAGTCTTGTAGTCGGTACAGAGGCAGATCCCTCGATTCAAGGGCGTCAAACCACGGGCGCGTGAGCATCNTCTCCGTAACCCTTACACATGACAGAGTGTCTTCAACGCCGGCGGGAAGATATTCATAATGCGGATCAACAACGAAAACTAGGTCACTGGCAAAATGGTAAAGCACGGCAAACGGAAGGAATTGTCGCTACTGTCGCATTTTTCTAGCCAGCTACTACTACCCAGGGCCAGAACCTTGTCATGGCTTTCTCTCTCTTGCTTGTTGACATTTCACGGCGCATCGCCCTCCACATGATGAGAATGGTAGGAGGGTTGGTTCTATTGCAACATATTGCAACAAATTTGTTTTATAACAGAAAAGTAAAAGGTGAAGAATTTATTTAAACAATAAATAATTGTTTAAAATAACGAAACGAAATAGAAGTCAATTAATTAAGTCATATTGCTCAGAAGATGCAAACCCACGGATAATTGTTTCATGTGGAAATGCTATTCAAAAGCATTCAATAATCACCACTTACTTCAATAACAAATATGAAAATTAGTCCCCCACTCGTACAACTCATAATGGAACACATTAATTCATATGCCAAATTGCAAAGCGTTTTGCATGGAATGTGGATTAATGAAGAATGCATATAGCAAAACATAGCTTTAAGACTTCGTCACGCGGGTTTATTTTTAACGACAAATCAGTGATTAATGTTTGCAGATTAATGACTCGTATGAAATGCTTTTAAAACACGCAGAGTAAATATTTTTCTATGAATAAATAAAGTTTACTAAGGGGTTTTGAGGTTACATTTTATAATGACCTTGTAATGCTTCTCTTTAACTTTGTTGCTACTGTGACTAAAGGCTTGCAAGCTTTTATGCTAGTAATTATCAAAAAAAGACATCAAAAGAGATATAATTTAAAGCGAAAACTGAGGGACAGTTTAAAACATAAAACGTATATTAGAAAATTGTGAAACATACTTAAGCGGAGTGTTGAAGTGACAAAACAAGTAGTACGAAGTGGCGGGAAAAAAACAAAAATATATAAGAAAAAAAACACAATTTTGTAAAGGTGAACCAGCCATTTTTCTAAACGTTTGGTGACACCATAACGTAGGAAGGGGTTTTGGGTAGGAGGCAAAGTAAACAAAACGAGGACCATGAACCATGAACCACCGATTCAAATTCAAATACTGTTCATAACACAGCCAGCCCGAAAGGAACCAAAAACCTGTCCCCGTAGCAGCAACGAATACAAGCCAACAAGGACAGGCAGGCTGAAGGGTGTCAGCAAACAAATGGCGAAAAGTGAGAAAGAAAAAAAAACACCATATTTAAATCGAACCGGTTGGGCACGGAAACGTACAGCAAAATCGGAATCCGAAGGTTGATTCGGTTTTGGGAATTCCTGTTTTTTTGGTTGCCGTCTCCATCCTCCAAACCAACCGCAAAATATCATGCCGGTGTAGATTGGTTTGTATGGGTGAGTATTATGCGTTTGTACAACTTCATCTCCATGATCGTCTACCAAACCTCCCCTCCATCACCCAGGGTCACCTTCTTTAAGACATGACCAGGCCAGCGCCCGATTCGCGAATCATCGATTAAACGATCAGCCTCTAATCAGGTGAATCTCAGGTGTGGTTGTGTGGGTTTTTTTTTTAAATATATCGCGCAACGCGCACACTGCTGGCAATTTGAATAAGCCTACGAGGGTCATTTAAAAAACTCGCAGCCAACTTTAAACTTGTATATGGGCGTTTTATGAGTTTCACCTTGATGTTTATGTGCTGGAGGAGTTACAAATAAAAAAGTGAGCAGAAAATGTAGCAAATGTACCAGCTAGAAGAAATACACATATTGAAAACAGAATACAAAATATATTGCTTCCAGAGTAGGTGTATGTAAATCGATTAACAAATGCTAATAGATGACGGATGAGTCAATGGTTGAATCGAAATTCCAATATAACAAAATACAAACGAAATTCTTTTTGTTCGTTCCTAAAAGCAACCTTTGTACTGAAACTAATTAAAAGTAACTGATTTAGTGATGATGAAGTGAAATCAAATTGATTGATACTAGCACCGGCAGTGCACTTATTGCCAAAGGTAAACATTTGTCATTTGTAGGTTAATTCAATTACCGGCAATTAAAATGCACACTACAGTAAACATGTATGCGTTTTCTACCACTCGTTACAGTGTGTGCTATAAAGCTGCTTCTATTAGAATTAGAACGCAAAAAAAAAACAACGAAATATTTCCCTCATTGCCCAGGGAGTATGCAACATTTGATGTCGATTTTTTGCTTCCAAAAATGTTCCTACCGGGTACCTTTACAATCACAGTAAAAAGGGATTTCAACGTTTAAGGGGCCTCCTTGATGGCTGAAGCTGACGTTTCACTTTTGCGGGAAAAGCTACCACTTCCACGTCCTTTCAATCCTATTCTAATTAGCTAACGGGCTCGGCATAAAGCTCTGCTGCCAAAAGTGCCAAAGAGTCATGTCTCGTTCAATGTCAAATTAGGTCGCACTGTGTCACGTGTGTTGGAAAGATAGGAGGGGAGGGAAAAGGATGAAACACACGCTGATCAGGATGGACGCTGTTATATGACGCACTGGGAAAAAGGGACACACTGGCAGCTAATTAAAATTCATTCAAAATTCTCATTACACTCCTTCTCGGCTTTTTGGGCCGTTTTAGGTACACACTAGAGTGTCAGAGCGCTTGGGCTCTGGAAGATGCCTTGCCAGTTTCCCCGCTGGGTTGTCCTTTTTCCGGCTCCGTCCGGGCTTGAACTGCCTAACCAGGTAGAATAAAAAATTGCTTCGCTCTGCCAGAATCCTCACGGTCCTACACACCGGACAGTGCGTCTGTTTCATGCTACCGTTAGTGGTGGTTCTCCTCAATTACGACACAGTGTGGCAGGGCGTCAAGCTGATATGGGCGGGACGCACCGTACCGTTTATTGGATTTTAATTAGGACTTGACGCCCCGAAGCCACCGGCAAGCGCGGTAGAAACCCCTTTTTTTGCTTTTGTTTTGCTACTTGGAATTAGGGCGATTGATATGTTCGATCTGTTTAGCGTCGGCGAGTGTTGCCAATGTCGACAAGACGTAACAACATCCCACAACACATTCATTTGTGCACCTGCTACTCGGGGGTCTTTATTAGGCCGTTTCGGGTCCAGGTATGTATACACATACAGAAAAAAAGGAAACCCTACTTTACATTGACCACAAAACTAGAACACGTAAGCTGGGGACGGGTTACCGGTTCAGCATTCTAGAGGAATTTTCTTCTAATTCCAACCATGCTCGAGGGAAGCCGTGCAGCTAACCGGTGCCTTACAACCTCGTGTAAGAAGCAATAGAACTTATCGATGCGTGAAAAGAATTACACGCGTGTGTCTTCTCGATAGGTCTGTGTTGTGTCAAACCGCCAATTTGGCCGCCACAGTTTTGCACCTGCGAATGGCCGGAAAAGAAATTCAACTGACCATGATGCATTCCATTTTGTGATGGGTTGTGTCATTGTGAAGCCATGCAGCAGTTCATTAAAATTGATAAAAGCATCTTAAAAAATTCGTAACAAGTAATAAAATTGTAAAAACATATCATAAATTGATTAAAAGCGTTTTAGAGAACAACTATCAAAACACACAGTAGAAAGGAAGTAATAAAAGATTAATTTTCCCACACTTTAATTCATTGGTTATAAATCACATTTGACAATAAGACATCCATTATTTGTGAAATTGACGACTGACTTCATGCCGAGTAATCTATTACCATCTATTTAATATTGTAGAAAGTAGATCAACTCCAAAAACATACAAACAATTTTTTACTTTAACTACTTTATGTTACATAACTTTTATTATTTATTTATATAAACAATAATTTTAAAATTACTTTTGTTTTTATCTGTTATTCATTATAAAAAGTTGGGTTGTTGGTTTATAGAGACTTTCAATTTTTTCAGTTACAATCGTTTCATTATCTTCGTCAAAACAGTTCAACACAGTTTTGCATTTGTCATTCATTTTGCCGATAAGGGTCCAGGAAAAGGCCTTGGATAATCCGCATTCTACAGTAATTATAACAAATATTTAATGTTCTGTTTGAATCTTCTGATATTTCGAATAGATGTACCATTATTTTGTGAAACAACGATAAAGAGAACCTTTTTTAATGTTTGACATTTTTAATAGGATTTGGTAAAATTATCTATTAAAAATGGTTATGGTAAAATTACGCTATTCGTAGAAAAAATAATAAATAATAATAATAATAAATAATAGTGTTTGTTGTAATCAATATCATTTCCCGGATGCATAATTCAAACCATTTGTTAACTTATCATCTCTACATTTACCCCATGATAATGGTACCGGGCCTACCAAGGCTTGTACATGTTTGGAAACGGGCAATACTGATAAGATTCTTGCTAAAGATACGTGGCGTGCTACCATTTAAAAAAATGGAAACCTTTATAATGAACTGTAACTGTTTACGAAAACGTTGTTTGTACGCTCGAACGCCATAACGATCCCATTGGCTATCGGGTCCGGGTCGGTTCACGCTTAATCTTATCGCAGCAAATTTGAGCTCAAATACCTTTTCCATCGAGTATGATTTGAATACAAAAAAAAACACACACATTTTCTAAAGACACTCATGTTATAATAAAAAAGAGACTTAACAAGCCGTACTACACAGACCAATAAGAAGTGAGCCGTTTCATTTCGATTGCAAATACATTTTTTGCCTGTTTTTTTGTTATCAAGCCAACATGGCTTGGGCTCTAAATTTAGGGACATGTGTTTACGCAGATGACTGTTCGAAGTTATTTAAGGGGGGAAAATATTACGGATACGTGTAAGAAACATGCAACCAGAAACACAAAAAAGCATATCAGTTTACTGTTGATTAGTAGCGGAGTGAACCATTTATTTTACTTTCTTATCAAATCAAACTTAAAAGACTAAAAAAAACCCAAAATCTGACTCAATAATTTTGTGCAGCACATTGAGATAAGAGAAAAAAAAAGTTAAAGCCATCCATTTTTCCATTCACAATCAAACTTCAAGACGTAATAGAATAAGAAAAATGAAACTAGCTCAGCAAATAAAGCAATAAACGGAACCGATCTAGCGAAGCATTAAACATAACTAAACATAATCCACTTGATGAAGTACCAGCATCACTATCACCAACCATCCATCTCGGTCATATGACACGCTGCATTGGAGTACTTTTCTTTTAGTCAGAAAAGCAACCGAAAAAGGAACAAAAGAAGCACGCCAACAAAACGATGTTGGGAAACTCCGAAACCCGGTATGTGATAATGGTTGTCGCGATACACATAAGAACCAGAACAGAAGGAAACCTCAAGAATGGAAACCATTCCCGGACGGAGTGGACTTCTGTTTTCCCCTCCCAGAAAGCCATTGACTCCATTCGTCTGTACGCTTGTATGTGTGTTTCGCGATAGTGTGACTCGCGGGGAAAAAGTTTTCCCCCGCATAGCCTGGTTTGCCACATTCTATCGGCGGTGGAAATGGTTTGGGGTCCACAGCATCCGTACCACAGGATGGCATTATTAAGTGGGCATAGTCAGCACAAATGCTTCGAGGAACAGGGGAACATAATTCACACAAAAGTTGCTGATGGCATCACTTACAAGTGGAACATTGTTTCCGGTTTGCTGACGGATCGCTGTCAACCGGTGCAAGCCAAGATTGCATGGAAGCGTGGTTTTATTGTTTTTTTTTTTCCTTTGGTGTCACATTTTAGTTTGCAAAACTTTTTTTAAAATATTTGTGTGTTGAATTTTTCCTTGTTTAAATAAGTATTTTAAAACGAGGTTAAATATATTAGAAACATTTCTAAATAGTTTGTAAGCCTAAAAAATGTTATGAGAATCTTTACATATTAAAATTAATAAATTGTTTTCAATATGAATGTTCGAGGATATAAATAAAATGGTAGATTTACAATAATTTTTCGTTTTTATAAAATATTTTATAAATTCTTTACGATTACTTTTGATAACATTAACAAAAACAGTTGTTTAATAACAACCTTCACATGAAATAACAGTTTATTGAAACGATTACCCAATAGTGCAAACCAATCCTTTACATAAAACAATCTATTTGAAAGTCTTCATGAACGGAAAAACGAACGACCGGAGAGGGGTTTCGCTCAACCAACGTATGGTGAAGCCGAATAAATTGTTACTAATTCAAATCACTTAAAATGGGAAACATCCGGGCGCTATCGGCAGCACTTTGCACAGCTGATACGCCTAACGCTATACACGTTATATTTAACGTATATCATCCGGCTGGTGGTTTTTCCCTCCACCATTTCCTCCATCCAACCCCTTTCCATCCAAATCACCCTCTTGTCACCCCACACCAGTTTGGCGGCATATCGGCAAAAGAGGGATCGTATCGTATCCGTTTGTTTGCCGGATTCAACAAGTATGCTAAATTGCATCCAATTGAGTCTATCAAAGTTGTTGCTGCTGTTTGCTGGATATTGAAGACAGCCGAAATAAAACGCACGCTACTAGTACTAACACAACGTATGAAAACCGTACAATATTGTTGGAAGTATAACTTTACCGTGGAGAGTTCTTGAGAGCCTGAGATGAATCTCTGCTAGAGCCCGCATCTTCGTTCAGCGATGACGAGACGATGGCAACGCTAAACATGGCATACATATAGTGTTGCAGCACAATTGGTCAATTGGATTGCCTGTGGCGAGGGGTCTTCTCTCATACTGCGTAGTGTGTTTCTACATGCTTTTTATTCCTTTTTAGTTTGTTTTTTTTTTTGGTTTTTATTTCCAAAAATTCTTCTTCAACAAACCATACGCTCTTAACAAACCAATCTCCTCGTCCACAATGATCGTACGGAATTTAACACTCAATCCACTGTCGATCCGTTTGCTTTGATTGCGTAAAGTGCGGTAAAGTGTTATGATGCGTAAGATTTGCCACCAATCAACCCCGGTCAGGTAAGGGTAAATATATATACACACACACAGAAATGGACAGTCACACCATGGTATCCACTTCTGTGGATGGCGATCAAGTGAACGCTAACTGACGAAACACGCTCGTCGTCGTCGACCTCCAACCAAAGCCAAGTCGACATTGTCGTCATCAACCTACTCTATTGTTTCGCGTGTTGCAACTCCAACTGCAGCCCCATGTTGGTTTTCTTCGTACTGTTTGTTTATTTTTTAAAGCCATAGCAATAGGTTAAAGGAGAGAGAGAAAAAACACGAATTTTTCCGAAAATAATCAACGGAAGCACCGGACCAAAGTAAACTCCACAGCGGGGCAAGCAATCGAAATGGTCGAGATGATGAGCGCGCCACGCACACAACCGGTTCGGTGCGGTGATTGTGCAAACAGATGTCATCGGTACACTGCAGGTTTCGCACACTTGCGGCCTTAAAAATCACTGACCACTCTCACACACTACCGCCCCGGCGGGGGGGTGGGTTTGCCGGTATGCATTCTCATACATTCACGCTCGACGAAAGTGACTTCAGACATCTCGCGTATTTAGCGTGTGGGGTTGCATAGTAAGGGGTAGGTTTTTATTTTATTACTCGTCACGGATGTCATAAAATATACCACCTTTGCCCTCACCATTTGCCCTGACCAAAACTCACTTACACAAAAAAAAAAGTAAAAGAGAACATCCTTTTCCTCAACAACCACTACAACACACAAAACGGTTTGCCCTTTTTATTAGCTGTTGGTTTCACAACCCCTCTAATGGTGATGGACACACGGTTGCGGTTGGTCTTTTTTCTTCGATCTTTTCAACGAAAGCATATTTGGAAAAAAAAGTAGAAAAATATTCATTTTGGTTTCCATTTCCCGATGATGTATGACTGTGAGTTGTTATTGGGATGGGAGCATTAAGACACAAACCGAAAAAAAATTAAACACTCTCACAAAAATAATTCATTTCTCGGCACATAAATCGACGAGAGAATGATTTTACGAATGACCTTTCGCTTGGTGCCGTATCGGATCGCTGCAGGCAAAACGTCTTTGTGTTAGGTTAGTACACGATCATAAATCAACTGGTGATGGTGCGGTTTGTTCACCTTGGTGGAGGCGCACATAACGTGCGGCGAGCATTATTACAATATTTTTTTGGGATAGTTCACACTCTCCCCAGTTTGTGCTATTTTTTCACTATTTATTATGATTTGTATTTTTAAAAAGGTTTCACTTGAAGAAGGTGACTTTTTTTAACACTCAGTGTGTTGCTTTACATCGTACTGAGTGAGAGGGCAACTATTGGAAATGAAGCTGAAGATGTGAATTTCTCACCTCACGATCCCATTTGGCAAATAACAGTTCGAAACGTGACCTACTACAATCCCCCGCGTACTGTTTACGTCATTTGCCAATGCGCTCGTTTACTTTGCGGCTTTCTTTGGCGAAAGAAGCAGGGATGCACAGCTGAACAGCTCCCAGCTACAAAAGTAGGTTGAATGGACACAACTTTCCCTTTCATCTTGACCTTACGATTACTGGCCAAATTGTGCCGAAGCTGGTGAACAGGTTTCGTGGGTTAACCGTAACAATGACGGAAGGATAAATCGAAACATCCATATGTGAGGTAACATGCACGATTCGGGTAGGAGGTCAGTAAGATCAAGATGTGGGACAGGCACCTTGACACATTGGAAGATCTTTAATTTTCCAGGACTTTGCTAGGAATTCTATTGATTTGCTAATTAATTATTCAAAACGATACTGCTTAGCAGCTAACAGGTTCGTTAATATTTGTTTACTTTTCGTACTGCAATTAGTCTTCACTGTTTCGCACCTTCGGACAACAACTCGTAAAATATATTTGGTGCTCACTCATTGTCAATGCCATTCAGGGTGGCGCCATTTTTGGAGGTAAAAACCGGTTTTTCCCATTTTTCGATTTTACGTAAGCGAATGGAAATAGGCCACAAATCAAGCAGTGATGTCACTGACCACGACCAAAAACTGATGCAGTTTTTGGCTGGTGACAGATGATATTCACGATGGCATTGTCTTACCTCAGGAAAATCACAAACACTACCAACACCACCGTAATATCACACAGCTGATCGGTCCAATAAACAAAACACGGGGGTTGTGATTATACGATTATATACCAGCCGTGTGGTAAAGGAATGGCACTCAGAAGGTAAACAAGATTCCTACGTACGGCATTGGGCAAGGTTCGATCGTTCGGTCGATGGATGGATTGCGACAGTGGCAGTCAGGGAGTTGGGATGTTTGTATGATGAAAAAGTGATCAACAGATTTTTGTGAACCTGTTAGGCATTGTTTAAGGGGCTTTGTGTTGGTTTGGACGGGCGGAAGTTGCGTTATATTCCTTTCTTGACGTTTCAACATACGTTCAACAGAATACTTTAGGATTGTAGTTCTTTGGGAGTTGGAGATGAGGAAATATTTGATGATAAATCTCTTTCCTCTACACCGACATTGGTTTATGAAGGAGGGGATTAAAATTGAGGATTTGTTTAACACTAGAACTATCAAGCGTTTTAAGCGTTAATTTAAAAGTTAATTTTAAAACAATTTTGAAGAGTGGAAGAGTATGTTATTCTTTATTGGGGATCGTACTATAAAATATATATGTGAAATTCATGGTTCAACTACCATAGGATTGTTTTATCCTAAAAAATAATTTGATGGAAATGAAGCGTTCCAATTAAAATGACTCTTCCGGTAGTTATAGTGTTAAATATCATTATTTTATTCGAAAAGTGACTATATTGAAGTCTACATGAAAACTCTACATCCTTGATATCCCACTACTCCATTGTATTACGAAAAGGAATTCGTGTACTTCATAAATTCTTCAATTCTCCAAGTATTGTTACATTATATCGCTTTACTGCTTTCATGGGTGCCTGTACTCTGATTTTGTCCATATCTGGATTCTCATTATCTGCGATTGGAGTACTTCATTTCCGAATAGAAGAGCCTAATCTTCAATTACCAATAACATATCACCAATAATATAGCTGAAGTAGATAATGCGAATTTAAAGATGGTAAAACTGTTGTCTATTTAGTCCAATTTGGATTCTAACCTTAAAGTATCAATTATTCCACCCGGTATCAGTTTTACTCCTCCTGCTAGCTTGTGTTTTTGGGATATTTGTGAGCATTAAGAGAAAATGAAACAAATTTCATTTTGATGGATTTTAAACCCAATAAAAACCCAAACCGAAGAATAAATCTTTACTAACGCACTCACGGTACGTTTGTTTCTTTTTTCTTCTATCGATTGGGTTGATTGCGGTTTGGGAAATTAACCAAACCTGCCTTAGTGCTGCCTTTACAGCCAACGAAGGGGAACGTTCCCAGGCGTGACGAAAGTTGGTTCACGGACTGAAGTGAATTATGTAGGTTTAAGAGCTTCAGGCATTCCACGTACCTTTTGCTTTAAAAAAAAGCGCACCCAAACGCTTCAATCCGTGAAACCCAACCGAGTTTAACCGCGCTGTGTGACGTAAAGCGATGACGACATCAGGATTCGCGGTATCATCTATCTTCCGCTGTCCTTAGACTGTCGGTGGCAATTCCTTTCGTTTCGAATTCGAGCGGAAGCACAAATCGACGTTAATTAACGGTAAGCGTTTTTGGGGGGGAGTAACAAAAAAAACTCCCCACCCGCTTAATCTTCCCTGGAGAGAAGAAACCGATGAACGTGCGATAGGAAGTGGTGCTGTGATCGGTTCCACAGCAGACGGTGACATTAAGGTGTAATGAGAAAATTCATCTTCATCTGAACAGGGTCTCACACGTGGGTGGTGGCGATTTCCATGACGTGTGGAGAAAAGTAATTTTCCTGATGCTGAACAGTTGATCCAATTACCATATTACATTACCTTCTTCCGGGCATATGTTTTGGGTGATAGAATTATGGGCGATTTTGAAGAGTATGGATTTTGGGTAGAAATAAATGTGTTTCAATGAAGTGTGAGTATAGGAGATGAGATGGATGAAAGAAATGTGTCAATCAATATTTTGAAATAAATGTGATTGGCAAAAAGAATTGTAAAAAATGGGTAAATAGAATTGTTGCAAAAAATGGATAAATTAAGACACGCATTGCTTTTACAGGTCGGATAAAATCAATAAGAGTTAAAATACGTAATTGGGTTAAGTGATAGGAAGAGAAATTTCCTTTTTGTTTTTGAATTTCCTTTGATCGGATATTTAGCAAAAAATATTCACTAAAAACAATATAATCCGAATGATTTGTAAATCGGATCTTCTTTACACATTTCATCAGTTTGCGATAAAAGCTTCTTCTTCTATTTCAGTCAAAATTCGCCTTCATGAAAGTTAAATATCCATTGAAACTTGAGAAACCTGGCATAAGAAATACTATACTTTAGTATCTTCATTTAAAGTATAATAATTTATTTTATTTAAAAAGTTTTTTGACCAAACGCCAAAGGGTATTGCAAATTCTGATTTGTTTGAAGAATTGTTTGTAAAAAAAGGCATAAATATTTTTTTTTCATAACTTTTTGTGACGTACTTTTGAATGTGTGACTTTCTCGCAACTACTTATCTGGGAAAACTATTCCCAATCTAGTACTTAAAGCAGATTTCGATTTCGTGTTTTTTAGTTAAATCAATATAACTTCCTCACCAAAAATATAAGTTAAAACTTTGTTATCATACAATAGTATAAGAAAATGTCTTTTACAGTCTCTTTAATTTTCACCACAAATTGTAGAATAAATTGACATATTCAGTAAGCCAAGAATCCAATTCAGAAAAGAAAGCTTTGAAAAATATGGCAAACAAAAACAAAAACAAAAACACTTACCGATCGTGCTGCCCGGGTACGGTTGTGCGATCGGTGGCAGGTCAGAACCGCTGCTCGACGATGATGATTTGGCATGAATCGTCCCGAATGAGAGTGTGTAATGATCATGAAAATGGGTGTCATCTAAAAGGAAAAAAATATGAATGATAAAACAACCGATGGCGTGGAAAAAGGTGAAGGAACAAAACGAAGACAATGTTTTGTATTAACATTTGACATCTTTTTATCAAACAAAACCACTCGAAGCGAATGGTGTGACTGGTTCTAAAGGTGTGTCTAAACCGTTTGTATGCTTCATGCAATCATGCTTAGCTTAGCGCAATTTGTGCTCGAGGTGTTGAGATTTCCCTTTTTCCCTTTTCAATTGTGTGCCGACCATTTCGTAACGTCGAAGTGACCAACGAATCTTCACAGCATCGGAATTGGCCCTTTTGTTAGGATAAGAAAATTCAAAACAAACCACTCCCACCATTAGAGATGCATGTAGTCGGTCCCATAACCAACTTGATCGTGCATTCAAACGATCCTCATCAAAACTCAACCGCTGATGTGTATGTTTAATTTTTCCATTACGACCCCAACACATTGCACCAGCACCAGTACAGTTGTTTACCTGTACGATCCGGCCTATCCGAAGGTGGAAATGTACGGCCCAGAAAGCTCATTGCACGGGTTTGTTCAAACGCCGTTGTCACTGGCGTCGCAATGCGCAACTGCAGCACAAAAATGGCCATCCACAGCTGAGCAACGAAGAGGGAACCACTTTTAATCGGCACGAAATTGGATTATTGTAATTTTTTTCACACACAGTGTTGTTTTACCGTGGCGCTGGTTTTTGGTTTTCTTTTTTCGAAACATTTTAAGCCGATGCCAGCTGTCACCGTAGGAAGGGATTTTTTGGCAAACAATATTTGCGCCACACATTAAACACTGTTGGTTGTGGAGTTATTTACTATTAAAATGAACATAAAATAAATAATTAAATAAATAAATATAAATAAATAATTAAATAAATACTTAAATATTTTAAAACGACAGAAAAAATAAGAAAATATTTATAACAATCAAATAAATGAAACAAGTTTATAAAACAAGCATTAATGTTATGATATTTCATAGTAACACTAGAACTACCGGTTTAGTAATTTTGATAGTAAAATGTTTGAGTAAATTTTATCATAATTAAAGCATGGCTTTTTCATAACTATTCCATAGTCCGAGCCGAAAAAATACATAATCTAATAAATCAAAATTGTTTATAAAGAAATCACAAATTAAAAAAAAAACGCTTAAAATGTCTCACTCTCTTGTTGGCTTTAACGACCACTAAAGGTCACGCCGGCCATTTCTGGCTTACTAGACATTTTTTTTACCCCATAGTCAGTCCTTGGTACGGGGAGACTCGTTCCGTATGGGATTTGAACTCGGTCCTGCCGTGTGGACCGGCGCCACATACACCACCGGGCCGCTCCCAGTGGATAGGTAATTTTAATATTAAAACTTCTAACTTTACGAATAAAGTGTATATATTTTTTATGTTATTTTATTTATTTATTTATTTATTTATTTTTTTATTCATGTTTAATGATGACGGCGTTTAGCCCTCTTGTCAACCTCAGAAAGCTGAATTGTTTATATTACAATATTTTTTCAATTAATTAAACCTTTATCTGTATTGCTGTAATAATTGGAATGCATTTTCTAATTGTTACCTTACTTAAAAAAGTACACTATATCATAAAACCTGTTAGTGTGAGTGAGTGGCAAAATGAATGACACGCCATATTATCACCTAATCGTCACACCATAAATTCATCATTACCGAGCACGAATACCGGTCCGTTGGTGTTATTCAATGTGTGATTTAATTTCGTTTTGTTTTGCTTCAACCCATTTCTGCGACACCATCATTTCGTACGTCCGCAAAATGGCACCTCCGCAAAGGCATGCAGGTGATAATGAAGCTGCACTTTTAGCACTAAGCTATAAGCGCAATTTTGTTATTCAACAATCCGTGCAAAATGGCAACGGCCGGTGTAAAGCAAGCAGCAGCAAACAAAAATGGAACACAAGCGAAAATAAATGAGATGTACAAAATGGGAAGCATCGGTTTTTTTTTTCGTTTTGGCGAAACATGTTGGGACTGCAGCATAGAAAATGAAGAAGAACACCAACAAAAAAAGCTTATCCGAAAATAAACGATTTGTCCGACCGTCCTTGAGCTAGTCTTGTAGTCGGTACAGAGGCAGATCCCTCGATTCAAGGGCGTCAAACCACGGGCGCGTGAGCATCGACCAACTGCGGGAGCTTTCGTGAGGCACAGGATGAACCGAACAGGCAGCCATACCATTACGAATGCACATTTGCACACACGTCCTTGATTTGTCCTATCCGGGCCATCGAAAAGCTGCGATGGCCTGCATCTTTTGCTATTTTTGACAACCCCCCGTCGGACGCCTGACCATCTCGATCGGTAATTGTTGTTGAAATGTATTTTTAATTTCCCCCCTTTTGCATGTTCGAATGTGTTTGTTTGTGACAATCTTTGTTTTGTTGAAGAGAAGATGCTTTATTACATATTTGCATTTATTTTGCGTGTTTATGTTAAAAAGGACCACCCCACTCTTTAGTTTGCTTTTAATGGATAAACCATCAGCTGGAAAGCTTTTAGATTGGTGGAAAGATTTACTGACATTTGAACGGAAATCCTGAAGCGAAGGAAGCGACTTTTCATCCTTCCGGTGTTCACTCGGTTGACTGCTACCGGACAGTTAACGGATAAAAGCCGACAGAAATTTAGCGAAACAGAAGCCGAACACGTACACAAACCAGAATCGTCCCGGATGAGCTTATGGAAATTTAATGTCCCGTACATTAGACATGAAGCAAACCGAAGTTTTCCCTCCCTCCGGGCGCAACTATTACCAGGTGTCGGTTAGCTTTGGCGGTTTTTGGGGAAACAAATCTAGTGCGGAAATTCTTCCATTCTTTACTAGTAGCCAGACTTCGAGAAACAACACGCAACAGAGGCGTAAAGTTAGTAACAAAATTTGGTTAATAAATTGGCTTTAGCTACGATTTAATCAGTATGCTGATCCGTTTTGGTGTGTTTTTTGGTGGTATAATTTAGTTTAATTGTTTCGTGTGTTCTACACGTTGTACGGCGTTTGGAGAAGGGACCTAAAATTAGGCTTTATAGCAAGCTTTATAGCTACAACTCTGGTGTGTATGTAGAACTTTTTTTTATTGTTGTATCCTTTTGCGATATAATCTTCGATTTAATTAAATGCCTGCCGCTGTTCCCCTTCGATCCAATCGCTGCACAATGTAGAATCTGGGACGTGACCCACTGCTAGCAAATAGGCAAATGAAGCCCAGAAAGAACCCAGAAAGCGGGCCAGAACTCTCCGTGACATTTAATCATGGTAGATGAAGATTTCACGTACACGTGTCTGGCAGGTGGGTAGCGTTGTTAAAGATTGATCCATTTGGCACCATTTTAAACCAAAAACCTGCTACATCGGAGCACAGTGGAGAAGCAGCGCCCGAAATGACTTTTTACTCCTTCCCCCCGGGGGGGGGGAGGGGGGGGGCGACCAACAAAACGCGATCCTTTCTGATGACCCTGTGGAAAGATGACGCACTGCGGACACACCGAGATTGGCCCTTTGCCCAATTTAATGCCATCTGAACTGTTTGCGTTTTTTTTTGTGCGAGGAAACTCTGTATTTTACAGAGGACATCAATGGAAAGGAAGACAGGAGCAACATTTAATTATGTGGAGAAGGTTCTACAGACAATCGATCGCCGAGCGTACCGTAGGCTTTCGGTCAACGGGACACACAAAACGTTGATGATTTATAAAGTTCGGAAATGAGTTGTATAATGTGACACACCCACACGCGGGATTGAAAACTCGCATAAATATACGATTCCTGGGTCTATTAGCTTCGTGTCCGTTTGAAGTCAATTTATTTCTGGAAGGACCTTCTAAAGTACCACAAAACAAATGAAGCATAAGTGACACGAGATAAATTCTAAATATGCATGTTACTTCACCGAATTGCGTAGGACTTTTAGACGAGATGTTTATCAAAAAGTTGGAAGGAAATTAAGAAGCATTACACACAAAAAAATATACATCAGAAGATCTCAATTTTGCGAGTCTCCAAACGAATAGACCAAATTGAAGCTTTTGGAATGGTTTTTTTTCCATGTTTTCTCACATATCTCTTGGGCATTCGCTGTAACTTGGAATATGTCAGATTGTTTCAAAACATCGGTACCCAAAATGGAGGATTCGCAGGATTTACTTGACACCATAAATCATTCCTANGCCCAATTTAATGCCATCTGAACTGTTTGCGTTTTTTTTGTGCGAGGAAACTCTGTATTTTACAGAGGACATCAATGGAAAGGAAGACAGGAGCAACATTTAATTATGTGGAGAAGGTTCTACAGACAATCGATCGCCGAGCGTACCGTAGGCTTTCGGTGAACGGGACACACAAAATGTTGATGATTTATAAAGTTCGGAAATGAGTTGTATAATGTGACACACCCACACGCGGGAGTGAAAACTCGCATAAATATACGACTCCTGGGTCTATTAGCTTCGTGTCCGTTTGAAGTCCATTTATTTCTGGAAGGACCTTCTAAAGTACCACAAAACAAATGAAGCATAAGTGACACGAGATAAATTCTAAATATGCATGTTACTTCGCCGAATTGCGTAGGACTTTTAGACGAGATGTTTATCAAAAAGTTGGAAGGAAATTAAGAAGCATTACACACAAAAAATATACATCAGAAGATCTCAATTTTACGAGTCTCCAAACGAATAGACCAAATTGAAGCTTTTGGAATGGTTTTTTTTCCATGTTTTCTCACATATCTCTTGGGCATTCGCTGTAACTTGGAATATGTCAGATTGTTTCAAAACATCGGTACCCAAAATGGAGGATTCGCAGGATTTACTTGACACCATAAATCATTCCTACCCCCCAAAAAAAAACTTACAACGAAAACCGGCAATGTTACCACCTCATGGAAAAGCTAGCCGGCCGGCATTCCGGATGCTTTCGGTTATTCGGTCACATTTCGGTCAGTGTTTTGGGGCTGTTGCCTTTGCCACATTGAAACCACAACCGTCTGAGGTGCCCATGACCGACTAGGCAAGTGTTCCGGATACTGTCGTTTGAATAACCAAAAACAGCTCCTTAAAGGAGTGAAAACAGAAGTATCAACCAACACCCACAAGGGGTACATTTCTACGGGAAGGTTTTAGCAGCTCGTTTTCATTGCGTGATGTGCCACGATTGATCCACTTTTGCCAAGGGTTCAAATGCCAGGTTTTTTTTGGGGCAATAAATAAAGGTAAGCCAAAGTTGTTTGTGTAGAGCTGTTGCCTTGATGTTTCTTTTTTTTACTTCATTGGGGTCACCACTTATTGTTCTGATGTTGAGGAAAAATGTTAGTTGAGATAAGAGATATTTTTGGTCCTATTTTTGTCTTGTAAACTTAAAATAAATAATGTTAAAGATAATTTTAGAATTTAAACTCTATTTCACACTAGAACTACCAAGCGTTTTAGGCGTTTTTCGTTCTTGGTTATTTTTTAAACAATTTCGAAGAGTTGGAGTATTTTTTTGTGTTTTTGGAGGGAATTTTATTGTTTGTTGGAGATCGTTACTATAGAAAATATATGTAAAAGTCATGTTTCAACTAGCTTCGGATTGTTTACCCCAAAAAATAATGTGATGAAAATGAAACGTTCCAATCAAAATGCCTGATCCGGTAGTTCTAGTGTTAACGGTTTACATTCAATCAATTCAAACTATAACTCGTTTGTAGTTAAATGTCTTCCAAACTTTCCAAAAAGAAGGAAAGTACCAAAAAGCAAGATCTCGACTCTCTTGTATGATAACATAAGCCCGACAAGTGAACGATTGTTTCACGACTTTTTATTGCTCAATCGAAAAAAAAAATGAAAACTGCGAACTGCACCGAACATTCCGCGATGGCACCATATATTCAATACGGCCAACCACATCACGTATCGAGTGATCGTTTGCAAACGAATATCCCTGAGGTGACACTAAAAACGGATGCAAACGGAACGGTTAGTAGCGCAGGAGTGAGCGTATTATTAAATTACGTGTGGCGTGCGCTTCCGAACTGAGTATCGAAATATAAAAAAAAAAGGAACAGTAAAAACCCGATGTTGGAAAGTGGAAAAACGGCCATCAATTATCCATAAGTCACGTGGTAGCTTCCGTTGCACACAATCAAACCCCGCTCACTCATATCAACCCCTGGTGGGGGGCGGCCTGCAAACAATGCGCAGCTGTTCTCTAGTTGCAGTTGTAAAATGTATGTTTCGTGTATTGTAAAAAAGGAAAAAAAGTTGTATAATATCGAATAGTGTTACGTTTTACATTTCACTGTTTTGATGTTTCTGTTTCAAATATTTCTATTTTAACCCTAATTTGTTCACCTGATGAAGGGGCAAACATAAGAGAAAAAAAGGGAAATATTCTGAGAAGCTTTCCTGCTCCATGCGACGAATAGCAGCAACAGCTCACTGAAAGATAAAAAAAACAATAAACACACACACACCGAGACTGAAGAGAAGAAAATGGACCGAAAAATTCAATACTCTCCCTGGTCTTGTTGTAAAGCTCTCTTCTTCAGAGCAAAAACCGAAAAAAACAAAATGCGCGGATTGAAAAGCTTCGTCGTTTGGGCATGGATTTCGCTTTCTCGGTTTCTATTACAAGGTCGCATGCATTGCGCAGATGTCGCTTGCCTCCTCTCCTATCTTTTTTTTCTTTCTTTCTTTCTGCCCTAACACACAAATTCAACCAAACAATCATCGCCAGAGCTTGCCGTTTGATGCTTTGGGTAACGAAGGGAAAACGCGACTCATTTCTTCCCATTTAAATACAGAAGACAGAAGAAAAGGGGAGCAAGAAACATCGTTACCATGGTGCCCTGCCGTTTGCAGAGAATTGGTTGCTTTTCATTTTGGTTTGGTCACACACCAAAGAGAAGCTTCGGTGGCTTTTAGTTTCTAGTTCCCAAAAGGTGTGCATCTTGATGCTTGGCGATTTTGTACAGCTTGGTGACGCGAGTAAATCCTTATGCGGAGTAAATATTAGAAGGTGTTAAGCTTGTTACAGGCGTCGAAAAATAAGCTTCAGGGTATTTTGTTTTGTTTTTGTGAGTGAAAGCCTGTCCCGAAAGCTACCCAAAAAGCTGTGATTTATTAACATGTTTGCTGACTAGAGATGAAATTAAAAAAAAACCATCCAACAAAAATGAAACAATTAATACTAAATTTGGAAAGAATTCTAACAACAATAAAAATGATGAAAAAAAGGAAAAAAGTACACTCACACAAGAGAGAAAATTGAAAAAGGATACATATATTTTGATCCTGCCTCACAGTGGATATAGCCCCATCTGCACAATCTTGGCGCAATGCCACACTAGAAAATAGAGCAATCGAGCATGAAGACGAGAGGCTTTCCTCTAGCGTGTGTCCAAATAGCTATGTGTGTGTACGGTGAAGAAAAAAAAATGCAGCAGCGGGCGAATGTAGGACA
>STHD01000004.1:38387981-38420561 GCA_016170015.1 Anopheles longipalpis
ACGTCAACACTATCGAAATATTTCACTATTTGGTAGGAAAAAAAGAAAACATGAAAACACGTGGGTCGTATATAAATGTTTGAAGAAATGGGATAATCCATAATCGTGGATAGAAGAAGAAAAAGAAAGATAAACAAATATCATAACATGAATTAATCCTTTTTGGGAACACTAGAAGGTTTTTTTTCAAATGAAATAATCAAGCAAAAGCTTTCTATAATTGATTGATTGATATAAATAAAAAAAACCTCAACTGTACTAAAAGCCCTGATGTACTAAAGATCCTATATGCTGTATCAAAGACCCGGTAAATATCATTTTTCTTTATGCTTTTACTGGATGAAATATAGAGTGTGGAATTAAAATAAAATTGAAGTACATTCAATGATCACCAAAGCTGGAAATTATGTGTTATTCTTTTAGAAAGATTTTAATATCTGTTGGAACTGTAAAAATTCGGAACTTCTATTACTACAGAATTGGGATTGTTTTGTGATCAAACATATTATGGGAAGAAAATGAGACATCCTTCTGACGTCGTGTCTGATACACTGTAGAAACGAATGCATAAGTCACAGTTGCACCAAAAATATCTTTGAATATCTGAGCCTAGTTTGTTCAGTAAACTAGGCTCTGTAACGATGTCTTCACTCCGCTACGAACAAGCTTTTTACCCATCTCCAAAGTACCGTTTGGCATTGACCAGATGGAACAACAGTCTACGTACACCGATGATCGCGAAAACGACGGGTTTTTTGGGGGCGCACTGGCGCAGACTTACCGTTGGTGCTGAAGTGTGATCGCTTGGAAGTTCCATCGTCCGTACCATCATCCAGCGGTCGCTTGCGCGAATCTCCCAGCTCCGGGCTTGGACAGGTCGTGTCCATGGCGGCATCGGCGGCCATTATACTGTTGTTGTTGTTGTTGAGTATATTCAGAACCTTATCGCAGACCACGTTGCCGGAGGCTGCTGCTGCCGCTACTGCCGCTGCTGCTGCTGCCGCCATGGACTGCCGCTGTTGTCGTACCGTGCTCCACCGTGACCACGTGTTATGCCACCGGATCAGTGGAGGGTAAAGGTGCACGCTTAGGGTGAAATGCTTCCCTTCGTATTTCGGCAAGAAAGTTTTGTGCGCGAGTCCGAGTTTTGTCGCGACACACCACAGGATGATTCTCCTGCGATCAGGATTTTTTTTTAAAAGAAAACTTGTAAAACAAAAAAACAACCACTCACTGCACTACCTTTCTATATATATATCTCAACCTTTTGCAGGGATACTATTTTTACGGTTTGATAATTTTCTATTAAATTGCTTCTCTTTTTTTTGTGTGTTTCACTTTGAATCTTGATCGCTTTTTAGCGGCTTTTACACATCGTAAAACTTCACTTCACTAACTCACCAATGCTTCTCACATTAAAAACACTCGCGTAAAACAAACTTCACCGATATCAACTTTAAAACAAAAACAAAATATATCACTATTTATAGGGGATCAAAAGAACATCAATAACTGCCCCTCACCAGATGAATTGTTTTGCTTTTCCGTTTTGAGCTCATACAAATTCTTGTGTATCGGGACCGAAAATAGTACGCCCGCGCGTTGAAGTAAAAACAATCGTTGTTCAGTGTTACATACGTTACGCGTTACGCCCGGCTCAAAACTTATTCCTCACCCGGGGGGAGGCGAGTAGAATGAAACACAAAACCCGCGACAAATCAGCTGCACAGCATGTTGGATAAGCATTCGACGTGAAAATTCACCCACTGATCAAGGTTGTTATAAGAAGGATTAAGCCAAGTACGCAAGCTTCTTAACAAAGGCGCACCTCACACATTTACACCCGGCGATGATCACGATCGGTTTAGCAGCAAAAAGAAAGGAACACTTTTGCACACTTTACAAGCGTTTGTTTTGCGTTGCGACTGCTGCTGCTACTGCTGTGATCGGTGAGGAGAAGAAAAACAGAGAAAATGATTATAATGCACCGTTCGACAGTTTGTCGAGTTCGATGGGTGATTTGTGCGCCACAACCACAACCGAACCCAATCACGTAGAACGTTTGGCTTATCAATAAATATGGTTTGGTTCACTTTTTCCCATGTTGTGAGTGAAAGAAGAACCCTCAACACCAGATGTACGTACTCCGTTGTGTGCGTGTGTGATCTTGCGTACCGTTGCTATCTCTGTTGCGCGTTATTATCTTACCCTCGGCTTTTTCGTTGTGGTTTCGAAAGAACAGAGCGCCCTAAACATACCCAGCGGACCAGCGAGAAATTAAACTGATAACACAGTGTACGGGATGTGTTGGCAGAACACGTAGCAACATGCCCCCGCACATACATACATTCGCGCTGTGTGTAATGTTTCTTATCAAACATATGCGAACGTTCAAACACGCGCGCTATCAGTGCCGTATCAAGTGCGTTGTTTGCGTGATACAATACAATCACAAAACAGCAGGCGCTTTAACAAAACCGTCCCGGTGTGTCCCGTTTTACGGTGGTGTTTGTAAATTTGTAATGAATCCGGTACCGTCTCTGTGTGCGTCCGATGTGACAATGAGCGGGGTATAAATAATCGCCCTCATAGCCCACCGTGGGTCAACTGAACGCTGTTATCGAGGTAGTACAAATACCGGCCATGATTGTTTGGTTTGCTTTTCTTCAACAATCAAACAACGGTAATACTAGCTCCATGCGTTAGAATGAAATGAATCATGCAGGCAAACAAGATCGCTAAGCATTCTTACTAAGCATGCTGAAAATATGATCATCACATTGATCTAGTGATCTTTGAAACACAACTTAATAGGGCACAACTAAATGCCTCTTTCAAGTCAAAACGAATTCTAATTGTAATATACTTTATCAGTTTTCGGAGCAAACAAATGTGTTAAAGAATTATTTCTCTAGAATAAGTACAAGCTATAATTATGGCACATTGTTCTGTCAGTCTCCAAGATGCACTTGTAGAGGAGTGGATTAAAACAAATCTGTTGGAACGAATCAGAAGGCACAATTAATTGTTTTCTCTTTTGTTTGAACGGCGTTACTTTGTTAAAATCCTAAAGGTGGACAATTTAAATAAACAAATACAGTAGAACGTCGATTATCCGGGCACGGATTAACCGGCGGGTGGATTAACCGTGCGTCAAAACTTGACAGCTGTTCAACCGTGGTGAACATTTGTACTGATATCAGGTTGGTTAAAAAAAATTGTGACCAAACGATATATTTGAAATGTTCTTATTTTAAGTTCCAAACAAAATTTTAACTGTTATTTGATAATAATTTGCTCGGTTGGGAATCATTTTTGGCACCGAAGAACTACCCCAGAGAGCCATTTTATTATTGGATAACACTCAATAATATCCAGCAGAATCAGTTTTGAACATAGATCCCATGTTTTTGGTCAAATTTCTTCCACCAAATTTAACTAACATAATTTAACCAATGGACCAGAGCGTAATAAGTTTACTGAAACGACTGTACCGATCCAGTATCTTAAATATGTTTCTTGAACAGGATGCGGATTATCCGTGGAAATCGATTAACCGGCATCAATCCGGTCTCGACCACCCCGGATAATCGACGTTCTACTGTACTAATCAAGTTCCCTAAACACTCCAAATTTCAAATTCCCTGTGTGTCAGAGTACCATTTAGCAAAGGCACCATCTTAAATAGCGTTTATTGAAGAAATTTTTAAGTAAATGCGCTGTATCCGAGAGAAGAACGATTATACACATTTAGGGGAATATAGGTAAAGATGGACACTGTGGGAAAGATGGACACCTATTATAATTATTTAAAAAAAAAACAATTTTATAAAATATATCAATTATGCAGCAACATTTTTGAACGTGCAGTAAAACATTTGAGAACAACGGTTTAGTCAGATTTGTCATATTATTTAATGCCAAAAAGTATTCCTCGTCAGCCAGCTAGTGGATGTAGCTTGGTTACTACTTGTGTTAAGTTCTGTTGCGTCTTGAAGTAATATTTTCGGTCGGTTTAGGAAGTAAACAAGTTGTCTAGAGTACCAAGAACACTCCTGGTGAAAAACGGTAATTATAACAACAAAAAGAATTGTATTCTAGTAGTTTAAAAAAAAATGGACGGACACTTCGTTGAAGGTAAAGATGTTATGTTAAAGATGTAAAGATGTTGTTATGAATTTTTGGTTAATAGATGCCAACAAATTACATACACAAGTGCGACATTACAAGTGCGACCGAAAATCTTGGAGCCCCCAACAGATGGAACAGGCAATGAAATCTGTGAACAATGGAAGAGCAGGAAAAAACAGCAACTCTAGAATTTGCTGTTCCTTGCACGACACTGATTAGACACCGCAAGAATCCCAATATTTTTCCACGCTGCTATTCGAGAACTGCTATTAACATTTAGTGAGATTGTCAATCGTTTAAAATCAAATAAATTTTTGCAAAGAATGTTAACAGGTTTAAACATAACAATAGCTTAAATAAATAAAATTTTGGGTTTATGCATTTGGAATCGAAGCGCAATACATTATGTTAAAACATACTCATCTTCTTAAATTTTAAAGAAAAGAAAAGTAATAAAAATCTGTAAGTTTTTATAAGGATCCACAGTTCCCTTCGTGGTGTCCATCTTACCCATATCAAGTGTCCGTGTTTCCCGTACATTTAAAAACTGCACATTAAAAACCATTTTTTGATAGATGAAAAACAGGCTGAATTCTTTGAAAAGTTCAAGGTGTTTATACATTATTTAATGAAATATGGATGCAAAATAAGATTTGAACCTCGTAAATGATCACTGCATTTATGTATCAATAGATATTTTGAATTAACCTTAAGGTGTCCGTCTTTACCTACGTTCCCCCCCGTGAAAATAATTCCAGTTTTGTTGAGCAACTCATAATAGTATAACTTAAGAACACAGTACACGCAAAACAGCTTGCGTTTTTCCTTCCTTTTCAACGGTGAAAAACTCCAACTTTGTTCTATTTGAATGTTTGCCTCATGAGCCCAATTACGAACGCTCTCACTATCAACCAAAAGCACTCTCACTAGCGTGAACGTTATGCTCTCACACCGTGAAAGGATGCCGATTTTCATGGCTCGCTTGGGAAAATGTGAGCGCAACAAGAGAAAAGCGTGAATTGTTTTTGAACAGTGAACAGGAGGGTTAGGACCATTACTAGGTACCTGCTTTGAGGTGCTAAAAGCTACACAATCTCCAATACAAACACACACAAACAACATAAAACCACCCCCCAAAACAGGCGGTCTGCATCTGTTCGACTGTGTCACTACTTTTCCGGGAAAATGGGAAATGTAACCAGCTGACCAAAAACCACACGATTGTTTTGATTCACAAACTGCACCGCTTTTTCAAACGCTCTTTGACCAAAATTTCACCCTTTAAAAGACACACACAAACACGTGCACGAGGGAACAAAAACACAAGCAAATTGGTTCGAAGGGATCGTAGTGGAATTTGTTGCATGTGCCGCGTGCACCATCGTTTAGTAACTTCCTTCTTCTCCGTTTTCGGAAGTGCAACCGGAGACCATGGCGTTAGGTGTGTGTGTGTCTCTCCGTTTGGCATTAATGTTTCACGTAGCTTTGTAAGCAGAGGGAACACGCACTATCTCACAGACGCACAGAAATCAATCAGGCAATGTAGAAGGAACTCTGTGAACGACCACACAAACCGCTAGCTGACACCAGAGCAGAAAAACCACTCCACCACCCGTAACTATAAAAGCCCGTAGATTACATCCGAAAATCCACCCTCCATCGTACACGCACAGGTGGTCACCAGAAACCAGATTGCTCACACACTCACACACGCGGGTGTCGCGGGATTTCTTAACACACCGTCCGTCCGTCCGTCCATTTCCACGCGTATTTTTGCCCTTGGGCAAACACAAAAGCAAAAGCTTATTGTTTAGTGATCTCACGTTTGTCACACTGCCGTCGATGTTTTGCTGTTCTCGAAGTTTTGCTGTACCTAGGCGCGGGTGCCACCTACTACTTCCCAGCGAACGAACACGACTCGACTTACTCGCTGCAGCAGCAGCAACACTAGCACCAAACATCAATGGTCTGTTGGGGTCGATGCATGCGGGTCGATCCCAAAAGCAAGGAAGGGGGCGGGGAGGAGGCCGATGAGCAGTGAAACAAATCCGCGTCGTCCCCAGAGTGGTAGTGTGTGCGGCTAACGCACACGCAAAGAGACCTGGGGCGGTGAGATACCGCCGATTCCAAATCTCATCTCGACCGTACAGGGTGGTACGTGTGGAAGGTTGTATTTTTTTCCGATTTAAAGAAAGGAATTTTATCGATACACTTTAGAAGCTTAGAAGTTAATATCACGTGTTTTTGCATATTTAGAGACAAACATCTCGATTTGCAATGTAATTTTAATTATTCCGACCATGTTTTAGTGGAAGTTTTCCCTCGCTAGTACACGGAGTTCGACTGACGTTTGAAACGTCAAAATTTAGTAACTTTTCAAATGCAAGTAACAATTCCGTTAGATTGGTTATTGTTGTTTTTAACAATCCAGAAAAAAACAATATTTTGAGACGTGAATCAAATGATCATCTAGTATCTTTTCAAATTCAAGTTAACATTAAAATAATAAAATTTGTACTTCTTAATCCTTCTTCATTCACTGTATCAGTACTGTTCGATTCGTTATTGTTGTTTTTTAACAAAACAGAAAACAAAATGACACAATATTTTGTGGCGCGAATCAATTTATCATTTAGTAACTTTTCAAATTCAAGTAAACATAATACACTAATAATAAAATTAGTACTTCTCAATACTTCTTCATTCAATTCATTCAATTCTGTTGCACCAAAAATTTATCAAAATTGCACATAATGTTGAGACATAAATCAACTGATCATTCTTCAATGCTTGCTGAGTTAATTTCACGACTATAAATTGAATTTTTCTTCAACCAAACACCGGCCGACGTTGTTCTAAACCACCCTGTATTTCTTACAAACGTACACACACACACGCACACATTTATGTTCTCGCGCTCTTTATCCGCCCGTTGCTCTAACGAAAATGCACACTCTCTCACAGAATTGGTGGAATTTTCTCACTTGAATCGTGCGTGCAGGTGGGTATGGTGGGTGGTTCGCTGTGCGTGCACCGTACACAGAGTGTTCACGACTGGGTTAGGTCACTCACAAAAGCCCTCCCCGCCCCCAAATAAGCTGGTGTACGCGACCATGTACTGTGCGACCCGGGCACAATGATTGCGCAAGTCGCTGGCAAAAAGGTAGCGCGCGAAGATGACGTCACTCGATTCGGTAGACGACGGAGGGTGGATTTTTGGTGGAGGGGGGTGGGGGGGGTTGGTAGACGGAGTGGCCACAAAACCACGCACACACCGCCACACGACGGTGCGATGAGATCCAATAGAGAGGAGCAAAATAAAAAAAACACGCACTTCACGAGCTCACGAGGGCACTCCGGATTCATTCACAAGCTGCTCGCTGCTGTTCACAATATGTGGGTCGTCTGACAAATGAATCGAACTTGTGGGGCGGAAAACGAAGTATGCGATGGTATTTCAAATTCGATCGATTCACTCTCAACGAAACCGCGGGCACACACTGATAACGCACACCTACACACACACACACACAGCCACATACACGTGTATGCTCTACTTTTCGTAAAGATGATAAGACGTATTCTAAACTTTCATCCGCAAAAACAACATTCGTCTTTTCGTTCGACTAGCTAACGATCTAATTATGTGGCGACACCTCACACACAGCACCAACACTTGCCTCGCAAAAAGGTAAAAAGGGCCAGGCACCGTCCGTCACGCGTCGTCGTGGTCGTCGTGTTCGCCGTTGTCAAATGCCAAAACCTTTTTTCCCGTGCGCGCTGGTTGCTGGCAAACTACAACGTGATGCTGCTGCTGCTGCTGATGTTGACGTTCTGTTGTCCGTACGCAGCTCAATTTCGTGCTCGCGTTGTTCTCTCTCTCTCGCTTGTCACTTTCGCTCTTGCTCGCGCTCTTATTTTAGCACGCGCGCGCGACTGTGTGCGTTTGTTCTATGCTCCCGCCTCAGCAGGGTGTGCGTGCGTGTATGTATTTATATGTGCCGAGCATAGTGTGATGGAATGTTTTATGGGTAATGAGATGGGTAACAACATGTAAAATTAATAAAACTGCTATAGCTCGAAAATATAGTTTAAAAACTTTGGTTAAACAAAGAAACATATTTTGGAAAAAACACAAATAAAAAAACGTTTTCCTCATTGTTGCATTTCTATTGATTGGTTTATGTTTTTTTTTCGTTCGCCACGGGCTAATGTTTTTCAAACACAGCACCAACACAGCGATGTTCAGCAGTGCACAATGGAAGCGAAACAGGCCAAAACGAATTTTAATTTTGTTGACAACGTGACTCAATTACTCTCCTTGGCAGTGGCTCGCTCGCTCGCTCTCTCTCTCTCTTTATTATGTATCTCTTCTCTTTCGATTAAGGTTAAGAACGGCTAATGGGGACGAGATTGATTCATCGAATTAAGGGTTAGTGGTAAGGGCTATACAAATCCCGCCATTCAATCCTTTTAATACAAGTCCCTTAAGTAAATTGGAAATATTTCAATGAAAATATATCTTTCGAAATGTGATGTGTAAATTTATTGTCTATTTATACATAAAATAAACTTTGAATTCGGTTCCAGTTTTGAATTGAATTGTACTACGATAGAAGAATCACCGGCACCGATCGTGCCTAACCGATCGTGAACTATCGTTTATCTTAGTGGCCGGAAGATTACATCCCACCCCGACTGAACATCCCCCTTTAAAACCTGTTGTGATGCGAAAGTGAAGGTTAATGATGAAAAGTTAGCTACTCTCGGTAGCGATCATAAGCACATGATGGAGAACCTTTCCCAGTGCCTTCCGGTACGGTTTGTTCCGCGCACGACAAGGTCTCTCTAAGCTTGAAGATGCTTTATCTGCTGTGATTACAGCCATTGTGTTTGTGGATGTGATGTATGCACTTTGCAGGAAGCGGCCATTATGCTGTCACGAATTGAAGGGCAAAAGCGAATCTTTCGATCGTGCCCGACTCATCATCACCGTTGCGATCACAATGATCGCGAAAGAAGCGATTAATGTTGTATGAAATAATAGTAATAATAATCTGTTCCAGCTGCGAAATCCACATAAAGTTCTCCATTGAGATGGAAGTCGCATTTGTAGCAATTTTGTTTATCATCCCTCAATAAAGCAATGAATAGATAAGCATTTGTTGCACGAACAATGGGCGCACACGTAGTACGACGAAACGTCACTGGCTTTTAGTGTACCGTTTTTGACAGGGATTGATCGGTTGTCACCTGACCGGTTACGTAAGGTAATTGACTACTCGCTACTCATCTGTTTGTTCGCCGTAAGATGCGCAGCACGCGGTTTATTCTAACTACATGTATATGAATATTACCTTCATTTTAAAAGGCCTTTAATTTAAAAGACATGCGACGATTTCAGTTGAGCACGATTTTTTATCGTTTTTTTTTTCAACTCACAACAATCATCACACAATCACGTATTGTGAAACAGGACGTACCTATCATATTGTGAACGTTGAAATTTCGATTTCGTTTACGATTCGTTCGATCGTCTCATTGTTGGTCATGGTCGATGTTTACGTTCGGCAATCGGATGCGGAGTGTGGATTTTTTTTGGGGTTCCGCTGTACGACCAAAAAACGTGATCCAACACGTGGTCACACCACGGTGCGGTAATAATACCAATTGCAATGAAGATCGTAAATGGGTGGTCAGCTCCAAAGGTAGAAAAACCTTCGCAACAATCGCTTCCCCTTACAAGATAAATACAAGGGACCGGGAGTTAACGAGCGTAAAGTTCGCCACATTCGGGTGACGAATCCGATTGGACGTGGTTTTTAGTCTTTCTTGTTGGGAAGCTATTTCGAGTTCTTAGGTACGGTTTAACACGGAAATGATTTAGAACGAAAACGTTGGTTATTATTTTTTTTTTAGTGTGAAAATATTGTTATTTCAATATTTTTTTCCAATGTTACCACGAAGTAAACATTTTTAATTAGTTTACTGTTTCCGTTGCTTTAATCCGTGAAGGTTTCTAAATATGACCCTCTCAGTAAACAAGCATGAAAAATGTTGCGAACTGAACAACTAAATCAAAATGTTTATTTTTTTAAATCGATTTCATAATTATGGAAACGTTACAACCCACTACAGAGGGCCCTAACCGAAAACAATTTCCTTCATCCGAACGATCGATCATATGGCCCCTATAGTCCGCTTAGGTGATTCATTCGAGCAGTGTACGAACGTCTCAATTGGACAGATTTCGGTCACCGAGCACGGGTTATGCTGTCCAACGTAATCTTTGTTACATTACATACCCGACGATGGTTTAAACCGACGCTAAAGGGTCATAATGTAAGGGCCTTTCACTCGTTTCACCCCGTTGTATGTTTGGAGTTGTGTAAAGCAAATGTGAGATAAAGTGAGATAAGCTTTTTTGTGACTTGTTTTCCCTACGTCTGTTATCAGTTCTTTAGTTTGCTTACCTTACTTTCTTCTTGCACGTTTTGCAAGACACATATTCAGTTTTATCTCTCTTTTACGTTTATTTATCATTTGTGTTTCCCTTAGTAAACATTAATTTTTCTCCTCAAAATGTGTGCTTGCCTAAATCAGCCTAAGTAGACAATTACACAAAACTCTGCTTTTTTCTTTAAAGAAATTCAATATCTTCCCTCCAATTTTCTGACCCTTTTAAACCGTTAGCAAATGTAATGATGGTTTCAAAAATGAAAAAAACGACAAACGATCGGTCCATCGATATCGGTTGCAGCTGGTGCAGTTTTCCATCTTCGGGGTTGTGCGGGCCAGCTGCGTGACGCACTTTCGGTTCACCTGGCCGGTATGAAAATAAACCATTTTTCCAATGAATGTCCGGCCTCTCATCATCGATGCTTGACGCCTGAAAATTGAAGCTCCCTATACCACCGACAGTTATATATGTTTCTTTTTGTCTAGTCCGCGACGGTTTCAGTTTTCGCGCTCTTGCTTCATTCTTTTGCAATCGGCGCGTGTGTGTGTTTGTGTGAATGAATTCCTATCCCCCCGGGGGCCCAGGGGGTCGACAATGTTTGTTGGGGGTTGGTTTTGTTTATTTTTAGCACCCCTTGCTAAACCGTACCACTGTATCCCAGCTGATCCCGGGGTGGTCATCGGTTTCGGTCCCGTGGCCAGTATAATGGCCGGTATGCGTGAATCATATGCACACACACACATATATAGGCCGAACTCGGCAAGGGAGCTGCGATAGCTTAACGTTTCACCTTTTTCAACATCGCCCAGTAAGAATTGCTTATGAGCTGTAAAATTATTAAGCGTTTTAATCGGTTTTTAATGATGTGGTTACTTTGCATTGAAGAGCTGGATTGTGTTTTAAATGTTGGAGTGTGTATTAAATTTTTTTGAAAGTGTTTTTTATTGCAGAAAAAATATAAAAAAAAACAAAACAAAAATATTAGAAGAAACTGGGCTAGTAAAAATGAATGGTCTGGTACTTCTAGTATTAAAACACTGTTGAAATTTCACATTGAAATTCATGGTTGTTGAAATTTCAGCAGAAAACTGCTGCCAAATAAAACGGAAATCGTTAACATGGAAGAGTTTTTCTTTTTTAAATTCATTAAAAAAATCCCATAAATCAAGGCACTAATCACAAGTGATCCTGAGAGAAAATAGATTGATCTGTTGATTAATATGCCGCTCAAACGATGAATATCAAAACTGCTACATCACACATAACACACGGTATCACCGTTGTGGCCTCCGTATCGACACACCATTTTTAAAATGTTTTTCGTTTTTGGCATTATTGAGCTCGTTGAGGCCATTGCAATGATTGAAAAAAACAATTCCCCAAGCAACGGGAAACATGTAGAAACAATTGATAAATACAATAAAACGGACCGCCCCGTCCCATCCCAAAGGGTCGGAGGGACCTCCGCGCCAAGCAATCGAGTAATGATGATCAAACATGCGGCCCAAGGAACCGCGCGGTGCTGCATTTACGCGTCAAGCGCGCCATTTGATTGCAACCAGTCACGAAACATAATTTGAATTTTCATCGTCCGTAAGCTGTCGAATGTCGACTGACCCGAGTGCGTCCCCGTCATGTTGAGGTTCCTCTATTCTATCGCTCACACACGCAAACACACACCGGACACTCGACCGGAAGGTCATCCAGCTAGCCAGCAGGCTGGGGAGGCAACGATCGATCGGTTTATTTATGCTGCCCCGGTGTGGTATTGTTGTCTCCCATACCCATTATCCGTGTGATGTTTGCCGGTTTGGGGCCGGATAAATTGTTCCGGAATATTTTGAAACCTCTTCGACCTCTACGACACTCCCATCTGGATCCGTGTTTAGAGACGAGCCTACGCCAAAAAATAAAAAAAAAAACATACACACGTGCCAACATACGATAATGTGAAGAACCTTAGTCCATTCGTTCGTTCGCGCCCTATCTCAAGCCGATACGTCCATGGATTGAATATCGACTTGGATGGGGCCGATAAATATATGCTCCACAATGTTTTCTGGGTCAAACTATTGGGGCCGGTCGGTCACGTCACACACACACACACAAACAGAAACACACAAAGTCGTTCTACTTCCGGTGTTTTGCTCGCACGTACGTGTGGAGGTGTAAGGTTCATAAATTTTCAGCACCCACCCCCATTCCACGGAACGTTTCCGGATGACCATCCGGACTTTGGCTTGGCACTCCTTGATTTTTCACTATTGATATTAGCTAGAAATTTATGCTTCAAGCTGTGTGACATGCGGAATGAATACGTCCGTCCAAAAGTAGCCGAACGAACGATCGGATCTTGACGAACCGGCTTCACGGACCAGCGGTGGCCTAGGTTACAGAACCAGCCGTGATGGAATAGCGGATCATAAATACGCAGTCCTGCAGTACGGTTAGCTGCGATAAGCACCTAACGTCGCGCTCATATCGCCCTTTTGAAACACGGTGAGCTCACGTACGTTTCGCCGTTGATAAGAATTAGTTGAAATACGCCCCGAATTCGCCGGACCCGATAAGATAAGGGAGAGCTGGCGACGAGCTGGATTGGTACCAGATCCTTCGAAATGCGTGAAGCAGCTAATCAAACACGTTATCGATTGGGATTGTTTGCCTTTGGTGAAATTTGTCACCGGATAGAACGAGAACGGTACGGCACAAGCGGAAACCAATCGGTAAATGTGAAGCAAGCGGTCAGGCCGCAAAGATAACAATATGTTTGTGGCAAACTGCGTGAAGAAATAAATTTTATGATCTTTACTTCGGAAGGAAAATTTATATCACTTCACATTTTTATTTTTTTTCTTGTTTTTATTTGAGAGAATAAAGATTGTTGTACGAAGATATATAGGCGCTTAAAAATGGACACATCGAAAAGGGAGTTGGACACATTGGAGTATATCTATTTACAAGTCCTTGAAGATCATGACAGAGTCTTGCAGAATACACATAATTGATCTGAGGGTCTCCTATTAGATAAGCTTCTGTGAGATTACCTAATCTTGATGTCACTTTATGTGTTTCATGTGTAATTTTTAATATTTTTTTTTCATTGTTGAATATCCCTGTGGCATTGCCATTGATAAAGGGGAAACAAGAACAACTGGCAACGTTACACAAAAGGAAGACGAGACGGGGGAAGTTATAACATAAAATAGAATACTTTTAATGTTCTGGGTTTTTAATACATGCGTGAAAAATACCAACCAATCGCTGGCGCGATTAAATAGGATGAAAACTAATATATAATACAAAAATTCCTTTCTTAAATTTTCCCGAGATCGTCCGGTAAAAACATACGATGCTTCAACACCAAGAGAGGATCCATGGAGGAAGGTAACACTCATTTTTATCCTCCATCCGCCATTTTAGTAGATGGTATAATTGTCCCTTTCCCAGCTGTTATCATTGATCATAATTTGAGATGATTTAATATTGGTGATCGATAGTATTCGATGAAGAGGCAATAATCTCTTATCTCTCTCAAACCAATTCGAGCCACAGAAAATGATCATGAATTGCCATTAATGATAACATGCGGAAAAGAGAGCACTGTACGAAGCACTAAGCTGGCAGTAGTTGATGTTATCTCTTGGCATGGATGCTCTCTTGTTGTTTTGGTAAAAACGTCGAAAAATGATTCTTCAACTCCAAGAGAGCATGCATGGAGGGAGGTAACACTTAGTTCTATCTAGAAGATGATCTAGTATTGGTGATCGATAGTATGAAAGTATCCGATTAAGAGGAAATAATCTCTCATCTCTCTCAGTCCTTTGAAGCAATAGTAAAGGCCGACGGATTATCTTCAATGATAACATGCGAGAAAGAGACCACCATATGAAGCATTCAGCTGGGGACCAGTAGTTAATGTTACCTCTTTGCTAGGATGCTCTCTTGTTAGTAATTTCGAATGATGAAACTGGCCATTTGTCAAGGCAAGGATGTCAAACCAATGCATTTTTCTGGCAGATCTGCCCACGGCCGTGTCTTCTATAATTTGATAATTAAAACAAACGTTTTGTACATTTTTATTATTTTAGACACATAAAAATAAAGCAACATTTTCTTTATAATTTTCAACATATTGCTATCATGCGAACGTTTAAAATCATGTATAGGAGTGGAGAGCTGTAGACGTTTTCATCTGTATATCTTAAACGTCCTTGAAGAATATAATAGGTTGACGAGGATTTCTAATCCACCAAAAAGCCAGAGAAGAGAAAACAAATCAGAAGAATTCCATGGGTTTAAACACTTGAAGCGCAGGCCAAGGGTATAAAGCAATTATAGATCCTTCCGAAGAAAAAAAAACATTACATAAGCATCGGCGAAACCTTCATAGCACCAGAACAAATAATTTGATTAGATGAATCGATAAGCAAAAAGCGTTTCTGTTTAACATTGTATTGACGAAGTAATAAAAAATACTCAAAAAAGATCGGACTGATCATCTTTCGGAAGTTTTGCTGTTTGGTTTAAAAACAATTTACACATTTTGCTGTGTGCATATGTTAGCAAATTCCGTATTCCATATTACACCATTACGAAAAAAATAAGAAAATAAAATCCGCATAATCATCTGTGGCGTAAAATAGCAAGTAATGTGTAATTATTGTGCTGTCTTTTCCGTGAAAGCCAAATACGCTTGCGGTGAATTCGTTTCCTCTTGTGCCGTCACGAAGGTGTTTTGGCGTGGATGTAACAAATGTCAAGGACATGGTAGGAATTAGCTTTTGCAACTAGATACGGCAGCGAGAGTTTCAAATTCTTCCCGCCGTGTTTGTGCACGTGTTCACGATCATGGAAAAGGTGATCGTTGCTCTGACTGAATGTGTTCATCTTTTACACCATTTCTTAAACCAATGGTTTAATGTTTCGTGTAAAAGTAATTAGTAAGTATGAACCAAATATGAGAAGTAAAATACCGCCAGCGATAATGATACATTAAACACCGAACCTTGTTGTTCACCTTTAATGCTTGTTGTTTCTGTTTGAAATTATTCTAGATGTAACGTCGACCGCAGTACGATCGGAACCAGATGCATTTGCCAGCAAATGTTTCAACAATGGTTGATTGTTTCAGCGGGAGAAACAGGAAACTCTACTGCAACTGCCCGTGGTGTGATGCGTATTAGGGCTAAGCTCGTGCGCAGTTGCGTGTAAAACGTGATTAGTAACGTAGTAACTACTGGTGGAAGATGCTAATTGTCTACATGCTACTAACACATTCGGACGAGGTTACTGCTCCTCCACCGAGAAAAAAGATGGGAAGTGTGTAGAGTACCACAGCTTTATAGATGAACGCTCTAAAGACGGTTCGCCTGATCGAGGCCAATGTCAAGGTTAAATGTATGCTCTATACAAACATTTAAACAAAAAAATCGTATAATCGAAGGTGTTATGCGTACATGAAAAAAAAAACGTTATCATACCACTTCCTGCTAATGTCCGAAAAGCAAACAAACAAAACTAACTTCCCGGGGTGGGTCGATCCGGGTCAAAGTGTAAAGGCATAAAATTCCCCCGATGCATTTGGGCTGGCAAATTTGCATTCCAAATTCCAGGTTCTAGGTGGAAGTTGTTTTCGTTCATTATAGCAAGCAAAACTCCACGATCATACGGCGGCCGCTTGTACGCGTACCGATCGGTGATCGACCAAGTGCCGCACTTCATTACTGCTGGTGGTAGTGTAACTTTTGTTGTCCACATGCAGTACCGCGTATCGTGCAATTTGGTGGCGTGGTGTGCGTCAGCATCTGTTTGGTCGGACCGAGGGTGTGCAGGGCCAGAGTGCATCTACAATGATGGCGTCGCCGGTCGCCGGAAGATGATGGCGTTGCGGACGCAGACGAGGAATTGATTTGTAAGACCACAAACCGACGACTGCGAGACTGCGATGCTGAGGGTGATGACGATGACTACGGCGAATATGATTAACTTGGTTGGCCTTGGCAACGAGTTAGGCAAACGAGTTGCTGCGCATTCAAACTTGCCGCTTGCGAGCATCACGTTATCATACGTATTAGATGCGTTTCGGAAAGATCTTGCGGAAGCAGTTGGTTGTGATGAATCTCACTTAAACAACGGAAAAATCTATAACCACACTTCACTATCGTCCCCTGCATAGTGTCCGTTTCATATGACTGTTCATTAGAAACTTCACACCTTTTTGGCAAAAAAAATTTTTAGCATGAAATCACACAATATGATGTAATATGGCCGGTGCCGTAAGACAAGCAATACAAACACATGGAAGATGGTCATGCGGTTTAATCTTGGTTAACCTTGATGGCTTCAAGCATAAGCTAACGAGCATTCATGGNCTGTTCATTAGAAACTTCACACCTTTTTGGCAAAAAAAATTTTTTAGCATGAAATCACACAATATGATGTAATATGGCCGGTGCCGTAAGACAAGCAATACAAACACATGGAAGATGGTCATGCGGTTTAATCTTGGTTAACCTTGATGGCTTCAAGCATAAGCTAACGAGCATTCATGGTCATCTTTATTTTGTTACTACTTGTGCGTTCGAAGCTTATGCTTTGCGGATTGGGAAGCACATCGCAATGATACGCTTTCAATTTGTATTCTCGCAAATATAGACAATCATCCGGCAATACATCTCAATTGATGAAGATTGGTCCATTGCATTATATGTATGTATGTTGCGATTTATTTTTTTGCTATCATTTTGTATTCCACAGTTTCGCTACCATCGATTTCATTGGTCGAAGTTTGGTTTTCGCTGCGTAATGCGTGCAAGAGGTGTTTATTAGTATTGCACACATTGATCTGAATAAGGCGAATCCACACTTTTTTTTGGGTTTTTAAAACGTAAAGAAAAATCATCAAGCTGCAATGAGAGAATGGATTTTGTTATGTACTTTTTAATGTAGAAACAATAATTTGCTGGATGTTTTTCTTACTGCATATAATGTGTTATTAAACTTACTTAATACGTTAATAAGCTGAAAATAAAAAATAATTGATTTATTCTTCTTCTTTAATAAATAAATAAATCAAAACATTTTGCATTGCATTTCAAACCAAGCATTTAAAATTTGTGAGATATTCAACGAAGCGTCAAATAATTTAACGAAAGCAACCGTTGACATGAACCACGACTGCGACAACAAGACGCTTGAAGGCGTTTGAAGCGTTTTTCAACATCAACGATTGCGAACTAAAATTTGAATGTAGGGAGAAAGATTTAATTGATTTGTTAGGTAAAAATCCTCAATTTATCGTAATAAACTACTTATATAATTTTGATGGTAACTGTACTTATATAATTAACACCTGAACATAAGCACTTTCGGCATCGGGGAACTAAAAAGTAGATATACAATAATTTGCTGCGTATAATCTGGTCTGGTATATGCATTTCACAAAATATTTATTGTTCGAGTACGCGAAAAATCCACACGCAATATTAATCACTCTCGCTCTCTCACTATAGCTGCTAGCGTTTGGCTCACAATTGGATGGAGCAGTGGAATTAATGGAATATTGTTTTGTTTTCTGTTTCACAACACAAACACACACATTAAACATATTTGTAAATAATGCCATGCGACGAAAAATTAGCAACACAATATGAAACGATAGTTAATTCAAAAGCACACCAAGTTTAAAAGCAAATTCAAATACGCACACTTATTTTCTTTTCGTAGTGATGTTCTTTGTCTTACATTCTAGTGTGAATATTGTATGTATGTACTGTGTTTTTTTTGATAAGCAATATGCAAAAAGGGAAATAAATCCAAATCATCATAGCAAAGAAGCTTTTTTTATCGATGTCTCATCACTCTTTTCGTTCATCACTTTTTCGGAAAGATCACTTCATCTTTCCCTAAACAAACGATTGCTCAACATCGTGTACATGATTGCTGAATAACATGTTTGTGGATAAAAAAGCATAGCATTTGTAGATTAAGATAAAATCGCTTTCAATGTTGTCTAAACCATCGCTTAGCGCTCAACTTAAAGTAAATGTTTTTTTACCTCTTCCTGGCATTGTCACTTTAAAAGCGAATGGCCGAAAGTATTTCTGTCCACCTCATTGTAGTGGTTGCCTTCCCATTTGTAATCAGCATTTTCCTTCGTTCTATTGTGGTAACTGATTTTGTATACTAATTTTCCCTGAATTCGATTGTGTTACGTTAATTTTACGGAGAAAACACTGTTGTTCTACCTGATCAATTGCGTTCGATCTCTAGATCTGAAACGATCTGTGGCATCATTGTGTATGTTTCTTCATCCTGCAGCTTGCTGCCTTGTAGCTTTGTTGGTTTACCCTTCTTTAGTGTAAATAAAATGTTTTATGTCTCTTTTGTTCTTAGTTCGTAAATGGCATCTGATCGTCACCACAGTCGACAATATACTTCTTCTTTAAGGACTAGATTGGTTTTCTCGAATTATGGCCATTGGAACAAATATTGAATTTGCAATTGAACTTCATAATAAAGTTTCCTATAGGATTGGTTTCAGGATTTAGAGGTTTTGTGAGAAAAGGTGGGTTGCGATTGATTTGTGCTTCGGTTTATACGTGCTTTCGGGGCCCTGTGTACCATAACCACCAGCGTATTCACTCGCATAGTGAAAACGCGGGAATGTTGATGAGACAGTTATCGATCGGATGTCGTGAACCATTTGAAACTTATTTGGCCGCTTCCGGAGGACAATCCGGTTGATTAGATGGATGGGCTGCCCGAAAAGCGGGATGGCCTTCCAGTTCGCGATCGATACGCAAAATAATTGGATACGGACGCAAATCTACGTGGAACCGTCGAGCATTGAACACTTGCGGCACGAGACAGCAATCGGCGAGAGTAATCTCATCGCCGACACAAAATTTACCCGCCGACGTTGAGAGCAACTTTTCGATCGCCCGGAAACCGCGCGTTATCCAATGCTGTGCCCATTCCTTCTTCTTTTCTTCGCCCACATGAATAAGCACTATCAGATTCTGCAACGGTTGAACACCGGACGCAACAACCTAGAAGAAAATAATCATTAATTGAGTATCTTTAGAAGAAGGAGCTGTAGTTGCGTTTGTTACAATACCTCACAAATTTCCCGTACTTTGGCACGCTTCAATACATCCTGCGGCATCAGTGGACGCTGAGGACGCGTCTCCTCCAGGTAATACATTATCGAGAGCGATTCGATAAGCGTGTGACCATCTGAAAGAGAGCAAATAACATACCATTGATCAAACAATTTAGTTGTGAAATATTTTTACACATTCAAGCCACTATCCTGACCCTGTTGAATGTGTATTGCGTCTGTTATATCTGTTGGGACATATAGATTTAATGATCCAGCTGTTGCCATCATTGCAACGAAGAAGCAACACTATGATAAATTGCGATAAGGGTACGCACTACGGCAAAGACAATAAGTGACCACTGATCGGCGGCGGCATTTTGTTCATTGAACCTCGAGATAGTGCAAGTAATCGTAAAGCGAGCGGATATGAATACGATGGGCTTGTTGCCGAAAACAGCGCATGATAAAATGGTTTATGATGGTACAATCAAAATTAGACTGACCGTTCAATTCCGCTTCCGATCCGTTCCGCTTTACGGCGTCCAACGGAAACGATAGATCAGCTCGGCAGCTATAGAATTGAACGCAGGCAGTTGATGCACATCAGTTTTCTTCCGGAACTTGAAGCGAACGAAAGTGACCACTTGTAAAGCTAGTGTCTTCTTTTCAACAACAAAAAAAGAAGCCCAATTGTGCTGTGATTTTCGCAAATATGTGGCAAAAGATTGTGCTAGTGACGGTGTTGGCATCCTTTGCCTGTCAGCAGGTGAGAAAGAAGTTTGTCTAAAGTTTTCAAAATCAACCTTTTGAGAAACAATTTTTCTTAACTTAGCTCGTATCGTCGAAAACGGTTGCAGTGCCGGAAGCGGTGAAGAAAGTCCTGCCAAGAGCCGAAAGTGATGTGCTGATCGAGTTCGATCGGTTGTTTAACCAGCTGCATTATGACATCGATTATAAGCTGCGCGTGCTGCGCATGAACCAATCGCTTGCGATCAAAAACCTGAACGCACAGTTCATTTCACGCTTTGGCATTGTGATCACTGAGATTCAGCAGGAGAAGCTGCGTGTTAAGGATGCCATCCTGCAACACGCGCTGGACATCGGAGACACGCAGAATCCTTGCATCGTCGAACAGAATGATGAAGCATTGCGTCAGGCAACACAGTCTGCGGCCGATATTAGTTTGGCTGCTGAGCTGGCCTACGCCGATATGGCTACGGCATCGCGCGTTTTCTTCTACCCGCAGGTGCAAGCGTTCCAGAACAGTTCGACTGATCTGCAGAATGCAGTGCTGGAGAAGTTGGGTCGTTCCAATGCCGTCACCGACCTGGACATTACGCTTGCCGAGTTGGCCTACATGTACGAAGGTGAGGAGGACAAAGTTGAACGAGTGCTGACCGGGATTGAGCAGGAGTTGGAAAACTTCCAGGAAGTTGTCAACAATGTTCGCCGTGACATTTGGGCCATGTCGGACATGATCGGGCGTAATTTCGTCTTCAACATGGGCCTGCTGCTCGAGGATGCACTTCAATGCTCGTAACACTTCCCGATAGCACGGAATTTGCGGGGGGTGCTTTCATCTTCCGGTGTGTTGAGCCTGCTGTAAAAAAATTATCACGATTCTAGCACCTCAGGAACATGGCCGGGGCAAGAGTTAAGCTAGGGAGAGGTGTATGCTGCTCAATTATCGAGATATGGCTTCTAATAAATGGTTTTTAGCAGGTAAAAAATGTTGTTTTTCTTCCTGATTAAACGGTTTTTTAACCCTCACAACAGTCCTAACCTGCCGTAATCAGTAATCTAATCGGTACGATAGCAAAACATCGGCCCTCTCGTTTGCGCCTCCTAATGTTGGTAGGTACATATGAGTTTCGTACTGACGTAAAATTACTCGGCACGGTAAAGCTTTGTCCTCCAGCCTTATCCCGGTGTGGAATTCAAAATTATATAAGAGCCTTCACTGGGCGGCTGTTTTGATATAGCAATTGATCCATCACTGCCGCTCGTTTCGCTGCTCGTGTAACCTAAAGATGAAGACGTTTACGTCCATTACGCTGTGCGTACTGCTGGCTGCCGTGGTAAGTGCTTTAAGTTCTCCGGTGAACTTAAGAATGTAAAGAATAGAAAGTGCTCCTGCAAAATTATTTGGTTACTACAACTCACTCTTCCAACACAGTCGATCCAGGCACAACTGTCGATGCGGGAATTGTCCGAAATTACAGAGACTTTCCGTGTGCGCTTTGACGACCTGCACGACGACAAGGATGATTTCATCAACCTTGCACGCCGGTTAACTCGGGCTGAGCTGAAGGGATTGAATGAGGCGACACTGGCAAATCTGGCCAATGCACGAGAGGACATCGATGACATTCTTTTGGATACCCGTGAGGAGATTGCAGCCGCCATCATCGAGCCAAACGCGAACGAACAGTGTCTGCTTGGTTTGGTCGACACGGTCATTGCTGAGGGACGCACTGCAGGTGAAGGTATGAGCGCCTGTGCCGCTGACAAGATCGCCATCAAGGAAGGACTCGGCGATGAGTTCCGGGCACTGACCAACACGCTGCAGCGCATCGCAACGGCTGCGTCAGAGTACACGCTCTACACGTTCGCCATTCACAACTCGTTCACCGATCCCGAGGAGCATGTCGAATGGTTGGAGGAGAACTACGACAATCAGGTCGAGTTCTGGGACAATGTTGCCCGTCCGGAAGCGCAGGAAGATCTGGACAATCTGGAAATTAATCGTCCGGCTCTGGTTGAGGAAAATCGGCAATGTCTGAACGCAGTCGTTACTAGCCTCAACGCGGCCATGAATACCGTTCGTGGACAAATCAACAGCTGTTAAATGGAATATTGTAATTTCTTGTGGACGCCAGTATCTTGAGCCATCCAATCTTATTTACATCATTTTTTCTGCATTACCATACTTGTGAGTATGTGTGATACAGTTACGAAATAAAACCAGTACCGTAATAATAGGCTGGACGCACAGGACACACGATCACAAAGTTCATTCTGATTGCTACCCTACCGAAAGATTCCCTGTACACATGGCTTTATCAAACCGCAAAGCTAATTGTATTGATCATGCTATCGGTTTACCGATGGTTAGCTAATAGATTAATGGACCAATTGCAAGCGGTATTAGCAGATAAGCCAAGGGCACTGATATAGAAATTACCCGTAAAACATAACACCCGAACGATGAATAATTGAGTTAGCTTTATCAAATTGGACGATAACCAATAATCATCGGATGTGCATGACGAAGGAGAAAAATCATTTTCTTATCGCATACCACAATATTCAAGGAAGCGATAGTATCTCTCTCGTTTTGTGCTGATGTGGATTATGGCTGATGGGCTGATTAGCTGCCCCTTTAACGAAGGAAACGCAGGTTTTTTTCAGTGCTTACACACTGGAAGATGGTACTTATGTGATTGTAATACACAATTCATGATTGCGATGCAATTTTAAAGTACATCACACGCTGGTATGTGTTTTCTGCACTGGATTTTTTGTCCATTTTGGGCCTGAGTGGTGTAAAGGGTAATTATGTGTGACTTAACCATCATTCGCCTATGATTGTTACGTCAGGTCTGCAAATGAGGAGGCAAAGCCCAGTCGGGATTTTAATCCAAACAGGACGCATGCACCACACATTACATTCTTTGAATGGTTGGATTTCTCACAAGATTTGCATATATTTAAAACAACCATGAGATCTTTAATGCTTATGGAATTTGAGGTGAAATTTGAGGTTATGAAGTTTCTCACTTCTTGTATTAAAACAACTTCTACAAGTCTAGTAAACCAGAAATGGCCGGTACGACCTGTGTAAGGTCGTTAAGCCAAGAAGGAGAGAGGAATTTTTAAACTTTGTTAATTTTTGCGTTTTGCTTACAACAGCATTTGTTATTAAGTGGAACGCCCAAATGTTTGCAATTGATAAATCGGCATGTACGTATATGTATAATCCCATCCGGACCGTCCCCCCGTAGCAAGGACTGACTATCCGGCTACGTGGTAAAAATAAGTCTAGTAAGCCAGAAATGGCCGGCGTGACCTGTAAGGTCGTTAAAAGCCAAGAAGAGAGAGAGAGAGAGAGAGAGTATGTGTATAAAAAAAATGATTGCGTTCAATGTACAAACGATTTCATATAAAAAAGCATATATACATTCGCTTTGTACGCAATATGCAATACAAAATTACACGCTTTATCGTTTATAAGTAAATAGGAAACGTTTTCGACGATAAGGCGAGTCATAAACAAGATTTAATTATCCAATATTACAACCGATACGCATGTGTTATTGCCTTATCGATATGCTCAGGCAAATTAGATATTCTGTAACAATTGTATCTCTTTTATATTATTACTTCTTAAAGGATGTATTCCTGTTGCTACTTTTACAAGCACGATGGAATTCTTTGACGAATCGCATCTTCGAACGCTTGCTGTCTGTCCTCGATTTCCTGCAGACACTCTGCATTATCGGCCACAATCAGCGGACGATTGTACTCCATAGCATCCAGCTCGAACTGCATCAGCGGCAAAGCCTCCTCATTCCAGGCACGATCCGTTTCCTCAAATGACTCCTGCAGAAACTCCAGGTGACGTTCCGGATCGGTAACCGAGTTCTGGCTCACGAACGTGTAGAGCGGCGTCTCGGCGATCGAGTTGGAAAGGCGTTGCAGCAGGTTTAGGAACTCGTAGAACGATTCCGGTAGTGCATCCTTTGTGTCGGTCGTACCAGCCGAACAGCGGCTGATTTCCTCCCCAAGCTGTACCTTCTCAGCGACGATTTCGTACACCAGATCCAACAGACACTGTTCATTGTGGTTGCCTTCCACGATCAGCAGACTAATTTCTAGGCGCACATCGTCAAACCCGTACTCCACAATGTTGCGTGTTTCGCCCAGATCGACCAAAACCTCCTCGTTCATTCGGCGTATTGTGGCCCACAGTCCGGTACGGGCGAACTGCAGGAATTGATCCTTTTCCTTGTGCAAATCATCGAACCGAACGCGATACTCTTCAATCGCTTCCCGCAGCTCCTGGTTGCGGGGTTTGATGGCGGTTTTGGATGGAGCAGCGCTGATGGTGCTAGCCTGAAATTTATTTCATGCATTACGTGATGTGTGTCGTACAGCGTGTCACTTTCGCTTGAACCAAGTGAAATTAGCGATAATGTTCATCGTGAACCAGGCAATGAGGCTAGGTACCAACCCAGCAACTCACCATCAGAGCACTTGCTGCGATAAGGACGAACGCAAAATTGCACGCCATTTTGTAGACTGCGGAGCTTCTATCACCTCTGAACGACACTGAACGCAACCACTAAATTTAACTAATTGCAACCGCAGCTACCAACACCGGGAGTTTATATCAGTCGACGACGGAAGCGAAGGAAACAGATCGAACTGTATAGTTAAGTTAAGCCAACACCAGTGTCCGATTAGATTGGAGCAAGGTACAGCCAATATTCGTGTGCGAGGTTTCTTTTTTTTCTCAACTCCAATCGTGTCCAGATGTTAACCACCGGTTTACGACAGTTGCTCAGAGAATGCAACACCTGACGATGGTGGCGGAAATTTGGCTCAACAGTTCTTATTGCTGACCAGGTGTGCTGGTCACTCGCTGTCTTTAGATAACGCGAGTGACCGTCAATGTCATTAAGGAAACAATAAATAAATATCCTGTCCTCTTGGTGATACAGAGATGTAAAATGAAGACATTGAGGTATTTATGCGTGAATATATTTCAACGTGAAATTCCTAGTTATATTAAAGAGGTTTATAAACACAACGGCTTTAAAGATATTTTAACATATTCCTTTTTTTTGGATATAGGTATCAAGAAAGCCGTGTTATTGATCTTATATACTTTCAACTAGGTCTTAGTCTGAACACTTATGAAAGAGATTATCAAGTTTTGCATTCAATTGTATGCAACCAACCAAAAGCTTTTTCGAACTAAGTAATCAACTCTTTTTGCCAAACAGATGTCGCTAGCATAAGTCGATCACGGTCACATTACGTTGCATACCGTCCTCAATATCGACAACATCGTTATTGCCCTTAACTGACCACAGCTAAACCTTTGGCAATGGTCGTGTTTGATGAGTTTCATATTATTGCGCCGATACCAGATACCAGCTTGCTTAAAATCTCATGCAATCTTGAAACACGACGGTCAAAATTCAACGTTCGGTAATCGAATTATCGTTTGCTTATCGTATCGGCCGGATAGGCATGTGAACGGTTTTTATAACATCCGCTCCGTGCGTTATGGACAATACCAAAACATACTTATAAGTCATCATTGGCTTGCCGTGGTAGGAAGTGTAATACTGCAGCAAACAGAGATGTTTCGAAGCACGATCATCACGACGTTTGTTTTCGTGTGCCTGAGCCTTGGCTCGGTACGATCGCTACCTTCGTTCGTGTTCTTCCAGGAGCAGTTTGGTAACTATTCACAAATTGGTGAAATTCTGATGCAGACTAAACGTAGCGGAAATTCGATGGCAACGTCTCAGTTTAACATTGAACTGGTGAGACTCCTGGGTAATGCTACCATCGAGCTGAGACAGATTGCAAATGCTACGATCGAAACGATCATCGGTGCCGATGCTATTGACGATGAGTGCCGTGCGATTGTGGATGATCTTCGCTACATATTTACGCTGTTCAGTGAGCTCGACGTGAATTACTGTGCGGTAACTGCTGCCGAAGAATTGAAACCATGGACATTGGATCGCTTCTTCCGCTACGCAGATTATGTGCACAGTGAGCTAACGCAGCTGACGTACCGAGTCTCTCAGGTGTTGGCGACATACAGCAAGATCAGCGAGATGGATCGCATTGACGCGCAACTGCAGCTGTACTATGAAGACTTCAATTACATCTACAACAGTTACCAGTTTATTCTAAGCGCCGAGCTGGAACGTTTCGAGGATGTTGAGCATCCGGTACGGGAAGCGCTTTACGAGTGTCTCGATACGGCCGTCCATTGGTACGAAAGTGATATGGAGTACGTACTAAGCTACATCGATGATAACTGTGCGGATATTCGTCGGGATTTGTAAATTTTAAGTTAGCTAAACCTTCACTCTATAGCAGGTGAAGAATAATGAAATAAATGTGTTGAGTTGAACAACTTGAACAAAAGTTAAGCTTATGGTATGTACATATATGTAAATGTTTGAATGTAGATTCCTCAACTTTTTTTACTTCTTTTCTGTATGCTTGGGCTATATACGGTGATAACCAAGACAGAAGCATTACAGTTTATAACCTCTCCAATTATCGCCTCCTTATCAGTAGGATCCAACCATCCGAAAAGAACTACTGTACAGGGTGCTTATGGTATCCGTGCCAGTACTCAGTAGTGAATCGACGAGTGGCAATATGTTATCTAACCTGTTCACCATTGTGACGTGCTGCCTAATCCTGGGACCGGACTGGCATGCGGTCTTCGCAGTACCTGCCATCGTTAGCTATCAGGACCGTTTCGCCAATCACTCAACGGATGGCGAACAGTTGATGCAGAGTAGGAGGAAAATTAACTCAGCTGCAACCCGTGAGCTGAATGAAGATTTGATACGTATGCTAGCGAACGCTACGATCATGATCAGACAAACAAGTAATGAAACGAAACAACTTATTGAGGATGCGGAAATTACGGACGATTCGTGTAAGAACATAGTGGTGGATCTGCAGGAATATTACACCTGGTATGCGGTTGTAGATATGAAACAGTGTGCGTGGTACACGGCCGAAGGAATGGTACCGTGGACGATGAGCCGATTTTTTCGATATGCGGATTACGTGTACACACAGTTAACACAACTGACGCACCGTGTAGTGCGGGTACTGGCTAGTTACAACTCGCTGGCACAGATCTATGGCATCGAAAATCTTTTGGCGCAGTACTATGAAAATTTCAGCTGGATCTATAACAGCTACCAAATTATACTAGACTACGAGCTCGAGCGGTTCGATGATCCGGAGCATCCACTAAGAGTGGATCTGTACCAGTGCCTTGACACAACCATCATGATATACTTGTCCGACATGGAATTTGTGTTAGATTATGCGAATCTGTACTGTTGATACAATATAAGAAATCAATAATAAATGCTACCGAAAACATAAATCAGAAAGGGAAAGCTACATATCACAACAACAACATATTGGTGAAATATTTCAACTGTATATTTTCAGCAACAATGCCCTTCGAGACGGATCGAATGTGTGATAAAGAAACAATTCTTGTCCCAGTGCAAACCGTTGTAATATGGCAAAATTATTGACCTTCTTATCTTAATCATCAGGTGGGTTGTGGTTGGCCGATAGAATTTGTCTTACAGTCGCTAATTTTCCGTCGGTGAAACACGTCAGGTTGCAAATTTATCTCTCATTCAAACATTTTCTCCCTACAAAAATTGTTCAAAAGCAAAATGTTTCATTGGAGTTGGAAGCTCGTGATAAGCATATATATCCTGTTTTGCGTAGTTGAATCTGCATCAGCTGAAGATGTACCCGCTACTGTGCAATACCAAGAATGGTTCAGTGAGTACGCTACCATATTGGAATATACGATGCAGATTAAACGGCAAGCCAATTCCAACATCACACTACACTTCAACAAGGAATTGTTGAAGTTGTTGTCCAACGCCACGATCGAGATGAGATTGATTGACAACACAACCGAAAGCACAATTATCCAATCGGATTCCATTACTCAAGCATGTCGTCAGGAAGTGTTAGAATTGTTCGAGGTTTACCGCACGTTCGGTCAAACGGACATGCAGGTGTGCGCAGAATACATTACGGAACAGTTGGAGTATTGGACGACGGAACGTTTCTTCCGCTACGCTAACATGCTTCATCGTGAAGCGACGGAACTAACACATCGCGTGAGCCTCATACTGGAGGAGTACAACAAGATCACACAGATGGACAACATCCTCGACGTACTGACGGAAGAATACTATCGATTTAATAACTTCAACAATGTGCTGCAGGATATTTTAAACATTGAATTGGATCGATTTGCCTCACCGGATCATCTACTGCGAAAAGCACTGTTCGATTGTTTGGATTCAACCGTAACGTTCCACCAACTGATCATGGAGTACGTTCTAAGTTATGTGGATAGTGGTTGTACGAGTGTTTAATAATACGACGCATAATATGATTAAAACATTAGAATATATCATAAAACGAATGTTGAGATGTACATTAATAAAAAATCAAGCATTTCACAAACAAATTTATAAGCCATTTCCATGAGAGATTTGCCTAGCACCAACCTAAATGACACGGGGCCGGTGTATGTCGTATTACAGGACTGCAAGGACTGACTATCCGGCTACTTGGTAAAGATATGTCCAGTAAGCCAGAAATGGCCGACATGACCTCAGAGATCGTTAAGCCAACAAGAAACACCCAAATAAATGAAGCTTAATTAATGCATAGATGCGTACAGTCAAGATAATTATCTTTCGTACTTGGAAGTTCTTGTTGGTTGTTAACAAGAAATAACATTGATATTGGGTTGTACTTTCGCATAAAGCTCTCTTTAAAAATATTTAATCTGCCATCGTCAGGAGTTTTACCGGGAGTCTATATTCCAATTTACACAGCAGGGTTTGGCACCAGGCTAACCAGGCGTTGAAGGTGTCCTTTTCAACTGTTCTTTTCGCAATACTACGGTAACGGGATCATCACAATGCAACTACGAGATAGTGTAACTGCTGGTTGCTACTATCCTCGAGAAGCGATAGACCACAAATGCTACGATCGATACGATCATCGGTGTTTATGACATCGAGGATAAGTGTCTGGAGATTCTGGACAATATTTGCTACGCATTTACCGTGATTAAAATCCGCAAAATTTAAAGTACAGTTGTAGCACTACGATAAAGAATTATGTCTCTGACGTCGCGTCTAGGACACTGTAGCATTGAAACATTATCGACCTTCTTATCATAATCATCAGGTGGGTTATGGTTGGTCGGTAGAATTTTCCTTACAGTTGAATACTTCCCGTCGGTAAAACACGTCTGGTTGACATCAAACAGTAGATATTGAAAAAAGTTTTAAAGCAAGATGCTAGCATGGAATTGGACTCTCGCGCTATCCACGTCCTTCCTGATTTACATAGCTGTATCAGCATCAGCTCAAGATGTACCGGTCATAGTACAATACCAAGAATCGTTCAGTGAGTATGCGAACATGTTGGAAAATATGATGCAGATTAAGCGTCAGACCAACTCCAACATCACACTACACTTCAACATTGAGCTGTTGAAGTTGTTGGGCAACGCCACAAGCGAGATGAGATTGATTGATAACACAACCGAAAGCACAATTATCCAATCGAGTTCCATCACCCAACCGTGCCGACTGGTGGTGTTGGAAATATTTAAACTTTTCCGAACAATTGGACAAGCGGAATTACAGGCATGTGCAGCATACGCCACGGGACAATTATACTACTGGACGATGCAACGTTTCTTCGGCTACGCTAACATGATTCATCGTGAAGCGACGGAACTTACACACCGGGTGGGGCTTATACTGGAGGAGTACAACAAGTTCACACAAATGGACAACATCCTTGACGTACTGGCGGAAGAATACCAGCGGTTGAATAATTTTAATAATGCGCTTCAGGAGGTATTAAACCGAGAGTTGGATCGATTCTCGCCTACGGATCATCCTTTACGGGAAGCACTGTTCGATTGCCTAGATACAACAGTGACGATCCATCAACTGGACATGGAGTACGTTCTAAGTTATGTGGATAATGGTTGCATTAACATAGGAAACGCAATATGGTGAAACATTCGAAAATATAGCCTTGTGCGTGTGCGATTACAAGAAACCATCCAGTCCTAAACTCTGATAAGAGGTGAAATATATCACTTCATGAATGCTGGAAGGTTACATTACCAAAATCCCAGCATTTCATAACAAAATCCATACGTCATTCCCATGCGAGAATTAACTTCCACATCTTCCTAGATGACGGAAACCTAAATGACGCACACGAATAAACGAATAACCAGGCCGTGTATATGCCAAGGTGCGCAACGTGTAGATAATTTTCATTACTACTCGTAAGTTTACAACCAACAAGATATAACATTGATATTGGGTTGTACTTCCACAACGCGAGCTTATCTTGACCGTGGTTTAATCCGTCATTATTGCGACGCATTTCGATCGTTATTTCAGTAGTCGTTGGTCTGCATAAGGATTCGTGTCTAGGGAGAAGTGTGACAAAGTACAGTTTATGTTACAAAACGATGCGTTCAATCGCGAACCTGTTAGTTCCGGTAGCTCTGCTACTGTCTTCCGGTTACGTTGGTACAGCTTTAGCCAATTTTCTTGTTGACTATAATGGGAACTTTTCCACGCTGTCACGTGATGCTGAGTTTGAGCTGCAACAGATGCGTCAGTTCAATGGAGAACTGATCCGGGAGTTTAATCGCGAGTTATTGCTCGAGTTTGCCAGCATGATTCCACGCATGCGTCTGGCTAGCGAGGAGTTGGAAATGTATATTCAGAATCGCGATGACGTGGATGACGAGTGTCGGGAGTACACCATGGAATTGTTTGAGCTGTACCGAATGTTCCAGGCGTTTGACATTCAGGACTGTGCGTACTATGCGTTCAACGATCTGCGGACCGATGCGCTATATCGGTTCATACCGGTCGAACGATCTTACTCGAAAGAAAACTATCGCTCCATCAGTCAGACAGTGATCACGCTTGGTCGCAATAATGTCCTGGAAACGGAAGAGGTTCAGGCGGAACTTCAAGAGGAATTTGAGTACTTCTCGACGTTACGCGACAGTTACCGCACGCTGTTGCAGGAGGAGCTGGCCAAACATGGTGAGGACGCGTATATCACGATCAATCGCTTCGAAGATTGTCGCGATGAGGCGTTCTATTGGCAGGATATCGATATCGAGTACGTAAAAAGTTATCTGGACGATAACTGCTACTTGTAAGAAATGGTCATAAATGTTATGCCATGCGTGTTATCGGTTTGACAATAAAATCATAAATCGTTCAGGAGCACATGATGGCTGTTGGATGTTATTTCCGTTAAGAAAGATGACTCTTTCCACTTCGGAGGGGTAATTCACTTCATTGTAGTTAAGCGACAAGTTAAGTTAAGAGCCCACGGTGATCCACAAAATGATGACAAAGTGGTTATTGATGTTGGGTGTTGTCGGGATCATCATAATCCCGAATTCATCTGTGGAAGGATATCTTCTCGAGTATCAGGATGAGCTGGCCAACCTTAGTTCGCTAGTGGTGCGCGAGGTCACCGTCAGCTGGGCTGCCAATAGCGAGCTGAATGGACTGTTCAATCGCAGACTCTTAGCGCAAATCGGAGAAGCTACAATACAAATGAGGTTTCGCGATGAAACCGTGGCAGAACTGTTAGAAAATGAACGAGACAGTTTAAGTGAAACTTGTTGGCAATCTTTAGAGGAATATTATACTTTTTATCGTTCGTTGTGGGGTGTAGATTTGCGCAATTGTATGCAAGAAGCTTACCAAGATTTGGAATACGATAGACTTGGTCGATTCCGTCCACAAGCTTCATCCGCACAGCGCATCATTAAGACCGCTACCTATCAGGTTATTCGGACCCTATCGATGAGCGATATATTCGACGAGGAAAGTATTCGCAGAAAACTCACGGAGGAGCAACAATCGTACGAAAACACTTGGGAGTACTATGCTACTACGCTACAGGAAGAGCTAGATCGGCATGATGGAATCGTGAGTGGAACGATGGGACGGTTGGAGATATGTATCGATCGTGCATTGGTTTATCAACAGGAGGATAT
>STHD01000004.1:38422051-38487090 GCA_016170015.1 Anopheles longipalpis
TCTAGGAAATCCACATCCTCGTCTACATCATCGACGTTGCTTAAGAGTTCTTCCTCTAAAAACATTTCACCTTCATCTGGCATATCTTCGAGGTACTCTTCAACATAAGAAGGGGGCTGTGTTACTGAAACTATGAAACAATATTCATTAATTACTTTCATAATTAGTTACATTAGTTACATAATAACAAATACCTGGAGTATTTTGCTGTATGCTTGGTTCAGCTTGATGTTCATCACCACATTGCTGTTCATAATGTGCCCACAATGCTTTGCCCAACTTGTTGACCATACCGGATTTCTTCACTCTTTTCACGTTTTCCATGGTTTACACCGAAAAAACTCCGAATCAGAGCACTGTTGTGTTTTGAAAACGCGTATGATAAACTCAGAAGACAATTGATATAAAATTTTTCGACTCTAGCAAAATTTGCGTGAAGCACGTTTTTTGGTCTTTGAATTTTTTGGCGCGTTTTTGATGGTGTCTGTATTGTTTCTGCGTCAACTTTGATAATCATCATTCTCACTCTGTCTATTCATCTTCCATCTCTTTCTCTCGACACATCAACCGCATGCCTTGAAATCACCACAACCCCCCGCAGCATGCTCCTGTATTTTTGTACCCCTCGTGCCTACAAGATAGCTGTCAATTGTTATTTGGGAAGGTACAACCATGTACCACAAATTTTATTGGCAGCCATGTTGGTTTTTTTCAAGATATCTTGACATTTATACGGTATTTGTTGTTGTTATCCGACCTGCCGTTAACCGTTGCATATATTCACCATTTCCTTTTTCACCTATCTCACCAATGCCTTAGAACGCTGAATCTAAGCTAATTTTTTGGTGAGTTTTGTGGTGAATTGTTACCTGGGACGTATTGCTCATAAATGCTTTTGTAATAATTATGCAAATATCAATTAAAGCGAAAACTGAATCATTTCTTTATTGAACAAATAGCAGTAATTAGCAAAACAGTACCAGAGATTATTAACTGTCCAATATTTCATTGATGAGCAGCCGCTGTGCTCGAAGTTTGACACCTGTCAATAGTTTGTTGTGTAACTCATGTTTTGTTTCTAAAATTCTCGAGGATCCGGAGGAACCGAAAAAATGATGAAATTGTGTTAATTTAGTGCAAAGTTTTTGCAATTGCTAGATTTATTTAATAATTCAGCAATTAACTTTCACTTGAACGAGTGGGAAACGCAACATCAATATGGCAAAATATATAGCCCAAATTATCGTGCTTGGCGGCCAAATCATAGGAAAGGCATTCACGCGAGCACTTAAGCAGGAGATAGCAGCTTCCCAAGAAGCGGCAAAGCGTGCCGGTGGTGGACAAAAGGGCCAAGATCGAGCTGCGGCCAACCTAAGGACGGGTAACGTAAAATCATAACGCTCACCATAATCATGCGCTTACACGTGTTCTTTCTCATCTTTCCGGTAGGCATGACCCTTGAAGAGGCACAGCAAATCCTCAACGTAACGAAGCTCGACCCAGAAGAGGTGAAGAAAAACTACGAACACTTATTTACCGTGAACGATAAATCCAAGGGAGGATCGTTTTATCTACAATCTAAAGTTTTCCGCGCTAAAGAACGAATAGATCAGGAACTGAAGGAGGAAAAACCGCCGGAAGGAGAGAAAACGGACACCGGTACGGGGAAACCCGAAACGGCACAGTAATCAGTTATGTATCGTTGCAGTATTTTTCCACGAAAGACAAACTCACTGCAATGATAACTGTTAAATTTATAAGTAAATATGGCTATATAGTGCAAAACATAGTACAAAAGTAGTTTTCAAATTCAAATAGTACTCGTAAGATTTCATCGTATCATCGAACTACAGTTCCTCCTCAGATTCTTCCAAAGACTTCAGTATTCGTTCGTCCTGCACTTCTAGATTTAGCGTTTGTTGATTGATTTCTTTCGTGCTGCATGTGGCCACATCCATCAGAGGAACTGGTTTAACAGTTTTAGCAGTTGCTGTTTCAACGCTAAGTTGTATATCCCGGGATTTAATTTGCAGCTCCTCAACCTGTGTGAAGAAGAGCCTTGTTACAAAAGTAACCGGCTTTGCGGCGAACGTCAAGAAATGGAGATTCGATATCTTACCACCAGTTGGTTCAATTCATGGTTGATTTTATCGATCATTGATTTGAGTATGGTTTCAGTTTTTTTCAGTTGCCGCTGCTCTTTTATTAAGGAAGAGTATTGCGTGGAATTACGCATATTGTGTGGATCCAGTTTGCTGTATGCTTGAACTATTTTCCAAATCGTGCCCCTTTGTTTATTGATAACTTTAATTTGGACTAAACGTAAACAAATCAGAACTGACAGTAACGTTTGACAGTGTTGCCAGTTTAATGTGGTTTGGTAGATTTAAATTTAAATTATTTTCCGATTGTTTCTAAATGCCGTTTGGAATATAAAACGATATGAAAATTATGTAAAAAGCAACGAAATTAGTTTATTTATAATTAAATTGTTTTTGGAGTATATTTTGGAACAATGAATTATGAATGAAATGTAGTAACAATGAAGTAACGGCCGTTTCAATTATAGATCAAAGCCGTTGCTATAGCAACGCAAGATCATCGCGACAAAGCACGTGCAGATATGAATAGAATGAAAATGATCATTAAACAAAACAGTAAAACCACACAATTGTGAAGTCGCAATCATGAATTATTTAAAATTGGTCCTTGTGTTCTTTCACCGGGTATATCCGAGTCGCACCCCATTGCGCCTGTCTGTTGCGGGTTGGCTTCGCTTACCCATGCATTTGACAGGAATTGTACAGGACATTCAGCAAGGATCGTTTAGCAAAAACCGTTCACAATCTTTTACGTTTCTGATAGTGCCATATCATGGTGAAATGATATTTTGTAGCGTAATTAAACAATATTCCCAGTGATACAACTAAAAATGGTCGGCCTAACGACGGATGATATGATCGTCCGGACGCAACAACAGCAACAACCGTCTCCAAACCGACATTTAGGCGGTGGCCAGAGTGAGTTTCCTGTTTTTATTCCGCCTAGAAAACGGCAAACAGGAAAGAAATCCAACCTTGGCAATCATATTGATCACATCGTCAACATACAGGCAAGTGTACGATCGAAATAAATCGCTCATACCGCTACGAAATGGTTAGCGTCTTTGTGGGGTGGGTCATCTTGTTGCTTTTGTTATTGCATCGAATATCCTTTCTTCGCGATAGTGTCGTAGTATTAGTACGATTGTTTTGACGTGCAGGATGGTCCATGTGTTGGTGTTTAGGATAAGGATGTTTGTTTTGATCGGGACCGGTAAAATCCGCTGATACCTCGTTTCTCTTGGTTGGCATATGAAATCCGTTTAGAAAAGATCCGTAATGGTATCCTCCTTTCCTACAGGGTACGCGCAAAGAATGGGATTTGACGCCGGAACGTGAAGACTGCAGAAGAAATAAGCGATGGAATAGTGAAGAAATCATCGAGATAAACTCCAACAGTAAAGGACCGACATCGAACGGCACCAACGAAGATGAAGATGATTTGAACGAATTGCAAAACTTTCATCCACTGAAGGATAGCTCCACCGTAACGCCGAGCAGCATTTCCGAAAGTAGTCTCGACCGAAAGTCAAGCAAATCGGCCGAACTGCTTACCGGAGGCAGTGGTTCGAAGCGCTCAAAAAAACGTGTCAACATTCGCACCGATTTGGACGAAATCGGACGGCGTCGTTCACCGTCCGCCATCTGCAACTATGAAGATTTGGAATCGGGCGAAACGAGTGTCCTTAATGCGGACCTAGACCAGCAAAGTCTTGAGCGGTACAATACGAACCGTTCGTATGCATCATCCACCGACAACTATCTTACGATGACGGGTACGATCAAGCGCGGACGCAAAAAGGGACAATCGATCGACGTGCAGCTTAACATTTCCCGCGAAGAGCTGGAGCAGATTAGCAAGCAGGCACTTGCCGTACATGGCGAGTCGAACCGAAACGATCGGAACTGCTGTACCCTTCGGACTGGTGTGCACATTCTCCTGCTTTCGCTCATCTGTCTGCCGTTCGTGACTTTTACGACCGGTATCTATTCATTTTACATGGGCACCGTGACCTGGTATAACATGTTTACATACTTTAACGAGGAGCGATCATACTGCCATAAGCTGCTAATGTCGCCCCTACTCATTCTGGCCTACCCGCTCGGCATTGTACTGTGCACGGTTGGGCTTGCACTGTACGCCGGCATCCGACAGATCAGTTTCCATTTTAGAACATGGCTCAATGAAATAGCGGACATCGAGAAGGGATTTTACGGTTGGCTGTGCTCCGTTCTACACCTTTCCGACTGCAGTCCGTACGAGGTAGTCATACTGACTGAGATCTGTCCCACAAATTCTCAACTGAACGGAAACACGACCGGAGTGGACGGATTGCCTGCAGGCGTAAGGGTACATCCCAGCGATGGACGATTGCAGGGTGAATCGACACAAATTAATTCTTCCACCGAAGAGCTTTCAGTTTGAAGGAAACTTTAACTGTGAAGCGATTATTTTTTTTGGTTAAAATACCCTTTTTTCTACGATGTTGAAATTACACTATTTCGCTAAGTGTTTATTCAACTCGATTAGTGCAAAACGTTTCAAAGTGTTGAATTTATAATAACAACTAAACACATCATTAGTATCGCGGTAAGACGCTTGCGTAAGGTAGCATAGTATTTCCAGGATGGGTGTTGATTGATTAGACACGATCTACACTAACTATTTTACTTCATTTTTTCTAGTCATTCCCGCAATGCAGTTTGTGTATCAGCATTGTAACGTTGTTGCGAGACAAAGTAGAAAGCAAAATTTCCCTCACCCTTTAGTCAAATTTGGTAGAAAGGTGCGAGGGACCAAACTCTCTACTATAAGGGAACAAAAAAGGAAGTTAGAAAAAACCCGTCGAAGCTAAAAAATAAGTTATACTTTTCAGCTACTGCCATATGTGTTCCGCTTTCCATTTCAACTGGTAGCTTTCTTCTGGTAGCGATAAATTCATTTCTTTGTGTGTAATATTTTCTTACACATGTATTTTATCAATCTCCATGATACTATTAAACATCTGGTTGACTTAAACGTCAGAGCAAGAAAACAAGGCGATCGTATGAAAAGCGTTTGTAGAATTTAACGATCAATCTGAAACGATATTGAAGTACGCATATTACGAGAGACTGTATAACACACATTGCAATGAAGGTGCGAAACAAGCTAAAATCAAATCACATATTTAAATACTACGACAAGACTTTACACATACCCGGACAGAACCACGGTGCTATAAAGGCATATTATCGTTGAATGATGATCGACAAGATCATCAAGCAGCTACTAGCGCTCGTAAGCCGTTTTGCCCCAAAATGGGCGGCAGGCACATTGATCAGAAATGCATTATAATAATGTATAAATATACGAAATGAGTGAATTATTGAAAAATAAAAATAGTGTTATTTTTTCGTTTACTTTTTCTCACATCTGGGTAATTGGGTAAAGAAGCGGAATGAAATATAGAATCAAGTCCATCCGCGTGGACTATTTCATATATTTGTTTGCAAAAATATGCTCGTAGCTTTTAACATATCATCATCGTTTATCTATATATATATAAACCACTGTTCCTTCTTTTATGTAGAGGTATACCTTCATCAAGATACACAGTAACCTGAACAGCAGTCGTTTTTCTGCTCTGCATCCGCGCACGTCGGTTCGCTATCAAACCTTACACTGCAGTCATATTATCAAAAAATTCATTTAGCTTTGCTTTTATATCATGCTACCATCCTTACATAATTTATCCCGTTCGTTCTTTATCGCACATCCAGTCGTTTGTTGTAGTTTGTTCCTTCTTCTGTTTTTGATTGGCAATCACAGTAGTAGTAGTAGTAGTTATATTAATAATGTTATCAATATATTAGATGCACAGCATATATATATATATAGCTTGCCTGCACTGCACCGAATCATATCCATTTCGTTTCAATAGCAAACATAATTATTCCTTACATACATCCTTCGAAGTGGTAGTGGTGGTAGCTCCCGGTTTGCCCCCCTTTGTTTCATTATCTCGGTTTCATCTGTTATTTTCTCTTCGCCGAACAGTAAACATTAACATTATCGTCCTTTTGAACTCAAGTCTTAACTCCTGGCTGATCGTGCACCGATCAACCAACGATACGGCACACAGATGTATTAGTTTGTTTCTGTGTGAGTGTGTGTGCTATTGTTTGCTTCTTGTCGGGAAGCGCTTAAGCACCCTTTCTCCTATCGCACATCGGACTGTGGTCGGTCGGGTAAGCAGGAGTAGAAAAGAATGTACGCAGCACTAGCTTGCACATCGGACGCATCAATGCTGGACACGTTGTAATCATCGAATTTGAACCATCTGTAACGGAAAGCGAACCATTTTTTCAATATGAGATATATCCTTACTGCGAGCAACGCAACACGCTAATGCTTACTTTTGATGTATATTGTTCAAACAGAATGCGGTATAGTGACCACTCTCCATCGAACCGTAATGGTTCGAAACGCCGTACAGATGGTAGCGGAACGTCGTTAGCCGTTTGTTGCGGTTCACCTCGGTCCGGGCCAGGTAGCGCGTCATGTTCAGTTCGCTCAGCGGAAACTTGACGAGTGTTTGCTTCTTCCGGTAAACCGTCGCCATCGTGTCCGGGTCGGCGTAAAACCGCTTAAAGTGCACTACTAATATCGATGGTAGCCGGGAGATGTCTAACTTTTTGATCGCATCCTGATTGCTTTTGCACTTTGGACAGTGCCATCCGCGTACCTCCTCTCCGTTAAAGTACATATCGAGACAGTTCTGGAATGGTGTATCACAAATCGTAAGTATTGGCAAATAAAGTAAGAAAAAGGAAGAATTCTATAAAAACTTACCTCCAAGTAACAGATATTCGAATCTTGCGGCAGCTCCAGGCTCAGATTCGAGAAGGACTCGTAGGTGGCACTCTCCTTGTGGCAACGGGTGCACTTGACCGTACTTTTGATTTGGCCATAGAACAGCTCCGATATGTAGCTGCCCTTGCCCTTGAAATGCTCTATCCATGCCTTCTCCGACGGTGGCATCTGATCGAGGCTAGTTGATATCTAGAGCAAAGGAAATTTCATTCAACCCATTGAAAGTGACAAACTAATGCGGGCGTGTATTTATTTTACCTGCATCTGTTTCGTTTGCAGATCGGAGTGTAACCAATCCATAAGTATGGTGAGAAACTCGTGTGAATCCTGCTGCTCGATACCACCAAACTGTCGCTCGTACTGTCCAACGACGTACTGCAAGTAGGGAAAAGTAAACAAATTTTTTCTACCTTCAACCATAGCGCTTAGCTTAAATTTTATAGTAACGTTGAGTCTTATCACGCTGAGATTTTTTGCCTCAACGGCGGTATTATTTAAAAGGCGCTACAAGCAACACACTCAATGGCGCTAACAAGATTAAACGGCTTTATTTATGACAACGTGTCATACGATGGATAATCTGGCGATTAATTTAACACAAACAAACACAAATCCTTTAACCCTATATCGCGAACATTACAACGTTATACCGTTCGTGGGATTTTCAATACTAAACCATGGTGTAATTTAAATAACAAAAGAACGAGAATTTACAATACATGGGACATTCGCTCATGTAACGATTTCTTCCTAATTTCAAGGATAGTACCGTTCATATTATCCATACATAATTCATTCAATTCAAATCCACCTCCCCATTACACGTGTACTGGTGTTCGTAACCAGTGAGTAAGCTAATTACTTTGTACCTTACGCTTGGTTCCGTCTCAAGTTCAAACCCTTTGGGGTACCTATACGTAGCAAACTCTCGACATAAGCAAAACGGTTACTACAATTTGCATCATAAATTAAGCGAAACACGAACCATCGCACCTGTCGGCTTAGGCTTAGGCACCGTAGGATAATAGTAACTTACCCGTAAATTTTTACTCGCAATGCACTTGTACTGTCCCGTCCAGAGTGCCTTGATGACGGCGGCTACCTCTTCGCCGATTTTTCCTTGCGTTTTATTGTTGCTGATGAACGGGGAGAAAGGAACGATAAATGGGGAAGGATAAGAAAGAGGGGGAAAAAACGCATACATAACCGATGTTGCAGCACACAGCAGCGCAGTCGGTTAAGGGTATCAAATCCTTTCCGTATGCATAAATATGTCAATCATACTCACCGATTGAGGTGCATCTTGAACGATGGATCGTGGAAGAATTCATTCAAAAAGTACGTATTGCTGAGGCACTGTAGTATGCTGTTCATATAGCAGGTATTACCCAGATTCTTTAACCCGGTTAGTCCACGTCCCTGTTGGAAAATGAAGAAATGAAGAATGACCAATCGTGTGAGTATATAATTGTAAAAACAAGCTACGGCTTTTGCATGCACGACATTTTGCCATTTTTACTTTGATTCCATTTTTAACTCTTTGAAAGCGCTCTCCAACGACATCCAGCACGCTTCCGAGGGTAGGAACGGCTACTTTGTAGAAGGGAAAACTACAAAAACAAATATGCAAATGCAGCACATTCTTCCAACGTCTGCACTTGACTTCTAACGCGGTCAAGAAGCAGCCTTCTTGAGCACAAGACGGCACCGGCGGAAAGACAAGCAAAACCCAAATGACAAGAACTCGTGTAATCCGCTCACTGTGTGTACTTTCTCCCCCATTCGTGATGGGTTTTGTGCTCGCGAGTAATTAAATTAAACTATTAAAAAAAACCCCATATTCAAAACAGAACCTTTGGCACGTTTGGCAGCGCAAAGCGCTGTAATGGAATGGTTTGGTCACCGTATGTTGAGTAATAATCGATCGATTTCTTATTTTTGCAACTACATGTGATCAGCTTTAAAGGGAAGCTTGAAATGTTCCAAGATGTTTTCTTGGGTGGTGAATGTTTTTTAAGATGGTTATTTTACGAACAAAAAAACACAAAATACTGCAGTAATAATTTGACAAAAAAAAATCATATAAAGAGTTCATTCATTTTAGAAGTAAAAGTATCGGCAAATCTTCTAAAATCGTTTACTAGAACATTAAATGGAATAAACGGCCATGGGAGCTAGCTAAAAAGGTTCAAGGCACTATATAACAAACAAACGCTAAGAAAGAATCAATTACTCTGCCATTAACTCCTTTTACCATTTCCCGGCTTTTCCCGACAGGACCATTATATAGCTAAGAAAATCTTGCTTTTCCATTTCTCAGGCATCGCTGGATAGTGCCCGGTCATAGCACTATTTCCTTCCTTTTCTTATGGTAATACCATCCACCACCCCCTTTGTTACACATCCACTTCAACCGAAAAGAAGAAAAAAAAATCCGAACTTCCCTTACTACTGTATCCTTATCGAATAACATACATCTGCCGAAAAACGGCGTGCTATCGTGCAGTAAAGTAAATCGGGTAGAAGAAAACAAGCTGAAAACCCAAGAAAACCCCTTCAACTACATAACTTGAAGGGACGGGGAGAGAAAAGAAACCTTTTGTTTTTCATGAAAAATCATCCCCAAACCCCCAAGTCGTTCAATTTCTTCTCCATTGTTTCGCTTGTTGGCTGTTGTTGTCGGTCATCCATCTTCAGAGAGTGAACGAAAAATATCCCAATCCCACACCCTTCTCCTCATACGGCACAAATGGGGACCCATGACGCCGATTTGTGCATGCCGTCTACACGGAAGGCTTTTCCACTCGATCTGGCAGCCGCACAGCATGGATTGGAATTGGCAAAAAGCAACCCCTGCACCACGGTATTATCCATCAGTTCATGTACATTTTGTACACCTCAAGAGCCCCACCAGGGTTCCAGTTACGTGCAAAAACAATTTTATTAAAAATAGCTTCGCTCTCTACTTTGTACTGATGAATAATTAAATCGTTCTCCCTTCAACCTTCACCGGGTACGGCGTGGTAAGTTTAAGGTATACGAGGTACCTCCTACCAGGAAGTCCGATTGTATGCACTACGTCATACGGGCAAGTACAAGTCCTATTTTGTGTGCCGAACGGCGTCAATCGTCTAATCCGCAGGTACGAGTGAAAATGACAGAGGCAACCCACAAAGTTTCTTCCTCACTTTCTTGCTTCCACGACGACCGAGACAGACGTGCAGACCATTTGGTGCAGTAATGGATAACCCCAATACGACCCGTCTGTAGGTGGCACACACAGACACAGTCGCAAGCAGGCTTAAATAGCACCAAACCAGGAAGCGTGCCGACAGCCTGCTGACAGATGTTCATTTTCCGGTCATACGGGTTTTCCTTCGTCGGGTTTTTTTTCCTTTCGAAATTCAAATTGTTACTATTAATAGGGTTTTAGCTATTTGTACATATGCTATATGTTAAACAATTGCTTATACGCTCTTCCAAAACAAATATTGTTGTAAATAAAACCGTTGGCTGTATTTAAATGTTCACGCAAATACTCACGCAAACATGACATCAAAGGATATTTGCCATTATTAATTCCCTGAAGCCACGACCAGCAGCAAGGCTCATCACGCTCACGCTGGCAAATGTTAATTAATGATATACACATAAATATCTGCATACCTTGTTGGATTCTTTCCAGCCTGCATACTGGCCTTTTTGGGGGAGAGAATTGAAAACAAAGCTCTTTCCATTGCACCTTATTCAAACCGGGCGGATGGCCTTCAACCCATCTCCCTCCCATGGGTGATCCCTGGAGAAGGACGCAATTCAGTGGCCATTTGCCCGCCAAAATATGGCAGGCTTGTGCCCTCCCGAAAGCAGTCCCATTTGGTGCAAACGTTCAGCAGAACACAGCGAAACAGAGAGACATGATAAAAGCAAAAGAAAGGTAATTTACTTTTCACGAGCTGATGTCACGCTATATGGTGAAGTTCTAATGTTATCCGGTTTTGCAATGGGAACAAACCCTCCACCTTTTTGGGGGGGTGTGGGAGGGAATTGCGAAAGATGATAGGGTGTGATAAATTTTACCACTCTGTTTAATTTCGAAGCGATAAACACGAATGAAGAGATGGATTGATAGCTAGCGGTAAGGAGGTTGATGAACAAAAAAAAACACATTGCAACGCTTTGAAGCTTTGAAAGTGACAATATAAAGAGTAACCAGAAATTAAGTACTGTTTTATATGGTGCTTTTATATAGAAGAAAGTTTACAACAACAATGGTTTAGCTATATCCGATTACTTTCACCTCATACCATTGCGTTTACATACCTTTTTATAAGGGATAAGCTGATGATAGTGTGGAAGCTTTATTTTATAACCTGCAACAACGACCATCTTGCTGGATATGGTGGTTTGGTATCTTCAAACCGAGGAAACTTCCCGTAACAATAAAAAAAAGGAGTTTCGGTGTTCGGTAAGCACGAAAGACTTTTTTTCCCTGTATGGTTGGTTGAACGTTTCTAGCGCATGACACACTTTACGCTAACTTTAGACCATTTGTGGTTGACTGCGAGGTTTTCTTTTCTTTTTTTGGTGTGGATTTTCAACCTTTTTGTTGTGGTGGTCTAGTGGCTAATCCTTTGTTTCTATATTCCGGCTAGTTCCAGTGGTGAATTTCGATCGCTAGAGTGAGTCCGCTGCTTTGGCACTTGCGGTATGCGTGACGAGCAAGTTTAGCTGCTTTCCAATCAAGTGTAGATGTCGCGCTGCTTCTTACTGATGATCGTTGGTTTGTCGCTAATCTCATAGACCCATCCAATGCTGACGATGACGCTAAGGCTGATGCGTTTGGGTAACGCAATAAACTCAAATAACGATCCTCGCCCGCACCAGCTCTCATTGCAGTTGGGTTCAACCGATTGGCCGCAATATGGGACAGCTTATGTTGGTAGTTTTAGTCAATCAGCACCACCACCAGTACACCACAAACACACAAGAAGGCACGAACTTTTTTAAATGACTCTTAATGTTAAATTATGCCGTCTTAATCTCTTTTCGTCCTGGCTAAGGGAAAGCTTTCGTCGTAAGCCGTACTAACGGTCACAACATTGTACCGAGCGGTCACAATTAAACAACGTCAGTAATCTTCACCCCTTCTTCGCTCATATCGCTGACCGTCAAACGACGCGTTTTGTGTAGTTTTATTTCTTTTTATGGTTGCACATACGCACACAGCTTGGGTATTGATTTGGTCTATTTGAAAACAAGTAAAACACACAAAAAGAAAATCCCGTCACCATACACGCGCGCGCACCGAACAAAGCGTTAATGAAGAGAAGGGAAAGCTTCAGTTTTCCGCGCGAAAGAATTTGATTTCTTCCCTTCCTTCGCTCAATCGTTGTTGGACGAAGCCGTTCACCAAACTACTAAAAAGGGCTACACCACCGAAAGTGGCTAGTGGCAATAATACTAACACATACGCACAAACACAAAGCAGCACCGATGGAAAAATAGTCGAACAAATAGGAAAACGTTCCGACAAAACGAACTGCCTGTGTTGTTGTGGCTCAATTAGTTGCGGTGCTGAGAAGTGTCAGGGACCACGTTTCACCACCGGCGACATGAACGAACTAACGTACTGGAGTGCGCCGTCAAACATTCGCCATGATCCGGTATGCCGAACTGCTTCGTTGTTCGTCCGAAGCCGAAAGGATTCCCGATGCCAAACTGAAGAGAGTGTGGAGAGCAGCATTCCGGCAAACACTCTCTTGTGTTTTTTGCACGGGTTTTGGAAAAAAAAACATAAAACCTGTCCTCTTTACACTAGACTCCACTAATTGACAAGAATCGGCACAGAACACGAACGATGCAGACACATGGCCAAAACAAAAGTCATTGCCATGGTGCTGCAGCACAATATACGGTAAACATCGTACCGGCTGAATGTTACGGCCAACGGACCTGTCTGGCTGCACGGGAACGATGAGCAAAGGATAGCAAACAAACGAGAAAGAGAGAGAAGAGGCCGTACATACCGTAGACCAGCAGGTTGTGGAATTTTGTCCCTCGACGTACGGCGATGCAACGTGTTTTCTGGAAAGCCTCAACTCATTTCCGGGGACATTGCTGCAGTGGAGAAGGTAAGTCGCAGTTGGGGTGTTTTCCGTGGAGGAGTAGTATAAACAGTACAAAAGCAATGCGTAGAGCTTTTTCGTACCGATTGTAACCGGTAGTCGGTTTACGTTGGATACACGTGGGCTGCGTAAAAAGCGTGTGTGTCTAATACCCACCGATTTACCACCCCATTGAACAAAACCCCACCCCCTCCCCCCCCCCATTTCTAGTGGCTCGTGGACCGGTTGCAACAGATTTGTAAGCGCCAGTTTACGTGTGGCACCACAGGAAAGACAATTTCATAGAAATGGAAGAATTGCAAGAAAAAGAAATGAATAAAAAAAACTACTCTGCTTGCACAATTAATTATTAGCATTATAATAACTTTACGAAAAGAGAGATTAAAATTTTCATTCTTGCTAAAAAATATAATTCAAAAACATTTTAAAAAGAAAGCATGATTTATTATTATGCGTCAACTACCAGGCGTCTCCATTGGTAACAGCGAAACTAGGGAAAGCTTTCGTTTCCAATTGAAATCGTAAACATTGCTGATTAAATAATGGTACAGCTACAAACAAATCCGTGTCGAACGGTCGTAGCGAAGGACTTTAAGCGGAACAAGCATAACAAACACGCAAATTTGATTTCCTAAACCCAACCACCAAAGGATGTTTTTTGGTTGGAGCCGCTTCCGGACCGGAAAACTCACACACCCACAAACACGTATGAGGAAATGAGATTGCGAACGAGCTGCGAAATGCCACTGTCAAGGACACTAGGCACACACACACACACCATTCGGGAGGATGCTGCCATTGGTGTTGGATGTCGCATCGGTCGCAACCGGCATTAGCAATTGCATGACAATTTACTCGTCTACATCTGCAATGCATCACAACCACCACCATCCAGCAGGGTGGTCGGTTTGCCGAATTCTAGCGAACAGTCCGGGGAATTTCAAGCCCCCGGGCGGCTGTTGGAATGTTCCTTTTTCGGTACATTATTTTCGGCACATCAATTATGCTCCTATTATTACCATGCTTCGTGTGGCTGTGTACAGGCGTCCAATAGATCGCTTTTATGCTGCTGTTACTAGCCCCTCCACCAAGATGGTATTGGTGGAAGGTACCCATTGAAGAGCAACTCTGCTGTGGGATGAGTCAAGTACTCTCTTGGCAAAAGTTGTTATTGAATTCGCGTATCGGAAAAAGTTGGACGGCGCCGCTTTGACATAATAGGCGCATTGAAGGCACAGGGATAAGAGCAAAACAGGAACCGCATCGTTATTATTAGGTTTCGTTGGTCTGAGATATGGCAACAAGGATACTTGAGATACGTAAGCAGGAGATATATTGATGAAAGTGATGTTTACTTTTTCGTTTATAAATACTTAAAGCAAATTACGAAAGATTCGTATCGGTGAATCGTTTAATTATAGAATTCTTGTTTAAAAAGAGCATTTAAGCTGATGTTTAGCTCTTCTCACTTCTTCGCATTGAAGTAAGTTCTCTTGAAAGGTCTTTGTTCCTGTTTTTGGACATTGATTCCATAATATTGCTGATGATTTTCAGGATATAAGGCTCCATGTACGAAGCTTTTTTCTATTTGTAGACCTTCTCACAGATTGTTTACGCATTTATTTCAAATGCTTACAAGTGAATGAATGGCATTTAAAAATGGATAACCAGTTCATGCATCAGCACACAAAAATATATTAAATTGCATAGCTTTTTTATGTAAAAAAAAAATAAAATAAAGAAGAATACATTTGCCACTGATTGAGATGCTTTACCAGCTATGATTAACAGGTCTTTTTATCGGTCTACCCATAAGCATGTTTCGCAGAAGAACATATAGCACGTCTTCTTAGCATTACTTGACCAAAACGAATTAGAAACCGAAAGTTTCAACAGAGACCAACCACGTTGCGTACACATAACGACGCATGCATCGTTACGCGTCACATAATAATCCCTCCAGGTCACGTTCTGCACAACGATACAACCATCCACCCAACGATGGCGTTTGGTTGAAATCGTACAAAAGCAATATCCGTACCCATGTGTCTAGTACTCACCACGCTTCCATATACCGGTGCAAAGTCGCGCTGCACTACGTCCAGATCACGTATACGCAAGTTGTGATTATGGTCCGCCAACGGTTTAGCGGACCGGTCAAACAGTGGCAACCTCATCACATTGCTGCCGTACGAGTTGGGACCCTGGTCTTCCTCGGAATAAGGTCGTTTCACCGTCTCGGGCACGTTCTCCTTAAGGTGCCGCTTTTGCTCACGGGCTAGCGTAAGTTTTTCTTCACGCTCGCGCGCCAAACGCTGGCATTTTTCTTCCAGCTCTCGTTGTTCCCGCTCTTTGTCGCGCAATCTATGGGGTCGCGCAGAAAAAAGAATGTAAATAGTGGTTTGCATAGTATGGAAGAAAAAAATAATAATTGCGTCAACACACCTACGCTCGTATGCTTCCCGTTCTAGCTGTTCCGCTTGTTCGGTAGAAATTTGTTCGCCTCGCTCCTGTTGTTCCTTTTCCATTTCCTTGTACTTTTCTTCCTCTTCTAAAATGCGTGCTTTTTCAGCTTCCTACAAAATCAGAACCATTTAATGTATCTGTGCTAATGTTGACCACTATCCACGAAAACCTACAAAATCTCGCTGACGATCCTTTAGCTGCATCACTTCGAATAGCAGCGATTCTTGCGTTTCATCCGCGCCGGGCTCAGGCGGTTGTTGCTTTTCGAGATTTTTCAGTTCCGTTTCGGTGTTGATAATTTCCAGCGCATTTTGTTTCGATTTGTCCAGTATCTGCTCATGTTCGACTAGAATATCCTCCAGTGGTTTGTTGCGTGCCTCGTACAAGGTGACTGCTGCCACCTTGCTGTTACGATCGATGGTGGGCTTAAAACCGGGCTTCGTGAAGCTTTCTTCTTTCATCGGAATGTCACTAATGTTCGGATATTCAATGTCGTCTGTAAATGGGAAACAGATTCGCGATGAGGATTGTGAAGCTTTTTCGTTATGAAAAATATCATGAATTATTATGAAGCAAATACCTATATTATCGCCCAACCCGTCCACAACCATCGGTGGACGGTAGGAAGGATTCAAACAGCTCGCTGGATAATGCAACACAAAGCTTTCATAGCCTCCATCTAGTCGAATAATTTTCGTATCTTCGATATCCTGATCGTACTGTTTGTAAAAAAAAGGGACAAAAATGTGGGTTAATTTCCTTTGCGACACTCATCGTACATGCTTCAGCTACTTACATGGCACAGGATGTAATTCAAAATGTAAATGGGCGTATCCTTCACCGGTGCACCGGCCGTATTCCAATCCATCAGTACCACTTGATCCTTCACCATCCTGTTCGACCAGAGCGTACGCGATTCAGCGGGAAGTGCATGGTTAATCTTGCCGGCGGTCATACCGGCCACCAGTAAATGCTCCGGTACATTAACCAGATACGAGTACCGCAAATGAGACGCAACGAAATCTTTCACTGGACGACAGTCCATTATCAGCATACTAATTCGACAGTCATTTATCATTCCGTGCAGCTCCATCGCAGTGACGGTTTGTTTGTGTCCGGATGCCGGTATTATTGTGTCTATATCTTTTCCTACCACTGATCCATTGTTTTTTTCCTGATTCAAATCAATAGTCTTCGGAGGGATTGTTTGTCCTTTTTGTCGGGCTCGCTCTTGATACCGATGTTCTAGGCTTTCTTTCAATTTTTGCAGCTTTTCGAAAATCCGGTTGAAATCACTCTGCGTGCCCAGCAGTTTCGTGACCGTTTCCTTTTTTCGCGCGTAATCCTTATTCTTCCGTATGACCTGTACCAGATTCATCAACTTCATGTATCCAATGTACGCCAGCTCTTCATCCCGGTTGATGTAGTGTTTTTCGCTGTGTTCGATGAGCTTCCGTGCCGATTTGCATATTATGTCCAGTTCGCGGTCCTTAATGTCGGGCGGAAGCTTCATGTAAAGCCTTTCCAAATCATCAATATGCTCTCCCATGTGCAGCTGCTTCGGATAACTCATGATTATTTCCGATTAAGCATAATATGCTCATACAAACTGAATCATCGAACGGACGAGCAGTCGTCCGTAACCCGCGCTAATAGGAACTACAGCTGAAATGTAATATACTCTGCGTATAGTTATAAAGTAGTGCACCGATTACACGTCTCAATTTTCGATTGAAAAGCGATATTTTTCACGAATTTCACACAAATTTGGTGTTTCAAGCACAATGTTTTTATTTAGCATACATTCTGTACGAATACTTTTGTCAAAATATCTGCACTACTGTCAAAATGCCGATGACAATAGGGTGGTTTCTACTCGTTTTGTATCGAATACGAAACATGCTCAAAAAGTCATTAAATGCGATATAATTAATTCATTAAAATATTAAAACAGTAAATAAAAATAATTGCTCTATTTTTACATTCTTACTAGAACAGGAAGAATGATTTAAATTATTTTATGAACGACTTCACAATTTTTAGCACAACCCTGCACAGAATGACATGATGCTGACCAGACCTGTCATGACGTCGTGAACCGTCATCGACGTGAAGTTATTTACTGTTTACCAAAATAATTTTTCGTCTCCGTTGCAGCGATGAGTAACGAAAATAGTTGTTAAACTGCTGTGAGCGTGCTACGAATCTACTAAACGCGTCCATAGAAGATATAATTGAGGAAATAGTATCAAGTGCGAATACAATGAAGTACGCTACGTCACCTACTCCATCTCGCAGCAACAGCTCGCTGCTGGGGATGTCTTCCAGAACTACATCACCATTACCTGCACCGGCTAACTATAGAGATTGCATGAGTGCCACCACGAAAAGCTACAAATATTTACGGCGTTTTGTCAAATTCGATCAAATGGACTTCGAGTATGCAATGTGGCAAATGGTATACCTATTCATTGCTCCGAAGAAGGTGTATCGTAACTTCAACTATCGTAAACGTAAGAGAACCAATATGAATTCCGCTTCTCATAGTATTCTAATGAAATACCGTTGTATTGCAGAAACCAAATCGCAATTCGCACGTGATGATCCAGCATTTCTGGTGTTGCTTGTAGCATGTCTTTGTGGTAGGATAATCGAGAACGAAACAAGTTGTATCAGATCCACATCTTCCACAATTTCCTTTCTTTGCAGTTACATCAATTGGCTTTGCGTGGGTTTTAAGCTTAGGATTCGCTCAAACCATTCTGTTCACGCTGTACGTCGTGTTTGTCGACTGCATATTTTGTGGTATGATCGTGGCCACCTTACTGTGGCTGATTACGAACCGANGTCATCGACGTGAAGTTATTTACTGTTTACCAAAATAATTTTTCGTCTCCGTTGCAGCGATGAGTAACGAAAATAGTTGTTAAACTGCTGTGAGCGTGCTACGAATCTACTAAACGCGTCCATAGAAGATATAATTGAGGAAATAGTATCAAGTGCGAATACAATGAAGTACGCTACGTCACCTACTCCATCTCGCAGCAACAGCTCGCTGCTGGGGATGTCTTCCAGAACTACATCACCATTACCTGCACCGGCTAACTATAGAGATTGCATGAGTGCCACCACGAAAAGCTACAAATATTTACGGCGTTTTGTCAAATTCGATCAAATGGACTTCGAGTATGCAATGTGGCAAATGGTATACCTATTCATAGCTCCGAAGAAGGTGTATCGCAACTTCAACTATCGTAAACGTAAGAGAACCAATATGAATTCCGCTTCTCATAGTAATATAATGAAATACCGTTGTATTGCAGAAACCAAATCGCAATTCGCACGTGATGATCCAGCATTTCTGGTGTTGCTTGTAGCATGTCTTTGTGGTAGGATAATCGAGAACGAAACAAGTTGTATCAAATCCACATCTTTCACAATTTCCTTTCTTTGCAGTTACATCAATTGGCTTTGCGTGGGTTTTAAGCTTAGGATTCGCTCAAACCATTCTGTTCACGCTGTACGTCGTGTTTGTCGACTGCATATTTTGTGGTATGATCGTGGCCACCTTACTGTGGCTGATTACGAACCGATATTTTCGCGATCGAAATAGCGATTTCGATATGGAGTGGGGCTACGCGTTCGATGTGCACTTGAATGCATTTTTCCCACCCCTAATATTGCTTCATTTCATACAGCTGTTTTTCTACCATCCTTTGATAAGCAGGGATTTGTTTATTTCTACCTTTATCGGCAACACAATCTGGCTACTGGCGCTGGGATACTACATCTATATTACTTTCCTGGGATATAACGGTATGTTGAAAGCATTTCCTTTTACCGTAATCGCTGTTTAAACATTATTCTTTTTGCGTTTACAGTTGTTCCATCTCTAAAAAATACGCGAATAATTCTCGTAACACTACCGCTGCTGTGTTTGTTCTATATAATGACACTAATTATAGGATGGAACTTAAGTGTTTCGTTGATGTACTATTATCACTATCGAGTGTTATAAACAATAAAGTACACATTTACAGGACGTTGAGTAACAGAATACTATTCGATGGAATCTGATACTGCATTCATTGTGACATAAACCATTCAAAGAAAGAATGAAAAGACACCAGAGAACTGCTAGGCATGGGATTAGTTTCTATATTTAAAAATAACGGCGGTAGACCTTACATCCTGATGCAATTCAACATCCTTCGGTGTGAATTGCGTTATTGTATTTCGTTTTGTTTTCTCATATTCTTGTAAAACTAGAATCTCATAAGTTTGTAATAAAACCTAAACACAAAAGGTGGTGTGCATTGAAATGCTTCATAAATCTTTAGAAAATACGCAAATGAATGTAAATACGAAATCTTGAAACCGAAGTGAACTGCATACTCTATTGAAAGCTAGTGTCAAATCGTAACGTAACATGGCGCCTGTTTGGACCTGGCTATCTATATAGCTGTCAAGTGAGCAGCTGTCAAGCAAAGGACACCAATGAATGAATGAATAAGATGGCAAATATCCCCTAATCACTACGTATACGAAAAGGATAACCATAGCAACGCACCCCAACGGGACAGACAAAAAAAGGAATTCGCCATTTTAAAAAGTCTATCACTTGCTGCTGCTACTGGTACGATTGCTCCCCGTAGTATCGAATAAAAAAACGGGGGGTGAGTAGTGAAGAACAATAAATGGCAACCCCTATTTTTCCGCACACACTTCGTGTATTCCGCAACATGGTGTAACATAGTGTTTCGGCTATCCCATCCATGTTTTGTGAGCAGTGAGGATGCTGGAGCAAGTGCAGACAGTCCTCTAGAATCGAGAAAGTTGCATCGGCCACCCATCACCCGTCAGGCGTGCAAGGCGGCCGCGTCAGTGTATGTAGTGCAGGAAGCGAAAATTGAAATCGCGCACACCGTAGATCTCCCCAACCGTCCGCAGAGAGATATCGTGCTATTTCGCGGATTACTCGCTAATTACTTTCTATTGCGGATATCTCGTAAAGAACCTGTTCTAGTGCGAAGTCAAGTTTGTTGATGCAATTGTAAGCCTTACCAACTCGCTACAGCTCAAACCAGTAAATGCAGATCTGCAAATGCGGAAATCGAACAGAACCGCATCCAGTGTTGGCTTGTTGCATCGTAGACGCGTCTGTGCTATTCTGCAGCACTTCAACAGAGAGAAAAGTGTAAAGTTACAAGGGCTACATTTGCAAAGAAAACAACAACAAAACAGCAGCGTTACCTCACATCCGGACGGGCAATATATCATCATTCGATGATTCAAGCAGGATACAGAAAGACGATATATTCCCAAACGGAACATTCAGACATTCTCTTGGCTCGTACCAGAAATGTAAATTTCCCAATGAAAAGCATTCATCTAGTGCAAAAAAAGTTGTGATGTGTGGGCTACTGTGAAACGTGAATCTCGGCGAGCAAGGGGTGTGGGTGCGTGCATGTGTATCCGACGCATTTTAAGAAAAGAAAGTCGAGACCATAAGAAAAAGGAAACCCACGCGAAGAGCGAACAGTAGAACGAAACAATAACTGGCCAGACGACGTTTTCCCAAGGCACTGGTGGTACACACTGCTTGACGCCCGGTGGGGGGTAAAAATATTATTTGCGATTGGTGGTGGGAAGCAGAACCATGCGTTAACATTGTTGCGTTTTGGTAGATATGTCCTTGTAAAAATTGCTATTCTTTAGGTCTACCATTAGCAAAGTCTGGGGTGCATGCGATCGTAAGGAAGCAGAAAATTTTCCTTTTCCCTTCAGGGGTCGTGTAATAGCACATTATACCCATATGTGTGTGTGTGTGTGTGTGAATGTGTATGAGCGCGTGCGTAACCATCACTGTGTGCGTGTGTTCCTGGTGGTCAAAACTTCTGTTTGACAGAGATTTGTTGGTGTTTTGTTTCCCTCTTGCGTCTCCCGGTCAGCATAAAAGTTTATAATCAAAAGTAACCCCGTTTCTGTTTGGATCCACAGTGTGTACGTTACCTTGAACGGGTGAAAAACTTTCCCTGCAAAAGCCGGCACACCGTTACGGCCAAGACGGTGAAATAAGCAAAACTTTGCTGTGTCTACGGTACTTTAGCATCATCGTGTAACGCTAGATGCATTTCCTGTTTGGAATGCTGCCTGGCATTGGCGTATGGGAGAAAATAAACAAACGTGGCCGAAGGGAATTGCATCTAGTTGGTGACATTTGAACGAAAGCCAGCAGTTCAGTTTTATCTGTGGTGGAAGTGCAACACAGAGCAAAGGTGGAAGAACAAACTTTGCTTGCACGTTAAACATTAAAGTGAGAAACATTCTACAATTGACAAAATCACCGTACAGAGGAACTAACGGAACTGTTGGATGTGCAAGTAATTTACTTGACATCTTCATCTTCCGTAACATCTTAAGATCCCGAAGATCCAAGGACATCCACATCACACCGGTACACGGCACCGTCAGGGTTCAGCAAGGTGGATACTAAAAGCAACCTGGGACTTTCCCAGGATTTTGAGAGGATGGTCGGGCTGACGGGTGGATCGCATCTGTATGCGGCCGGTATACCAGCGGCCGCACAGGAAAGTATGTACAATGAAGCGTATACGTTTAATAATTTTTGAACTTCTCGGTTTTCACCTGTCTAATGATGTATTTTCCCTCCCTACAGTCGTTCGCGACATGGCGGCCATGCCAACGGCGGCCCCGACCAGTGCGGACGCGTGCCTCAGCATCGTCCATTCGCTAATGTGCCACCGGCAGGGAGGCGAAAGCGAAGGCTTTTCCAAGCGTGCCATCGAGTCGCTGGTAAAGAAACTGAAGGAAAAACGGGACGAACTGGATTCGTTAATTACGGCCATCACAACGAACGGGGCACATCCGAGCAAATGTGTTACGATACAACGTACGCTTGATGGTCGATTGCAGGTGAGTTTAATGAGAAATTTTTAATTTTAAGAAATTGAAGAAACGACAAGAAAATAGGATTTAGTAAAGATTTACCTTAACTTAGAAGTACTAGAGAAGTTACCTTATCATATTTATTCCTTTTTCATTTTAGGTCGCTGGACGTAAAGGATTTCCACATGTGATCTATGCGCGTATTTGGCGTTGGCCCGATCTGCACAAGAATGAACTAAAGCACGTAAAATTTTGTCAGTTTGCGTTCGATCTAAAGTGTGATTCGGTCTGTGTTAATCCTTACCATTACGAGCGTGTTGTTTCACCCGGAATCGGTAAGTGGAAGGATTTGGGTAGATTTTATTTCGGTTTCATTTTATAACATTATTTCATATGTGTCGATATTTTGATACTGTAGATCTATCGGGTCTTACGCTGCAGTCTGGTCCAAGCCGCTTAATAAAAGATGAATACACGCCGGGCTCGGTCGTTGGTGGAGGAATGGATATAGATGGCAATGAAATCGGTACCATACAGCATCACCCATCGATGGTTGCCGGTGGTGCGTATAGCACCATGTCAATGCATCCGCAAGTGCCCGGTAAGAAAACATAATGATTTAAACCTGTTTTTTTTTGTTTATTAATTTTTTTTTTCTTTTATTCATTTTATGTTCTCGGTTATTCTTGACTTTGGTTATGTATTACGTATCTGTTATATCAATAGACCCGTCTCAAATGAGCGGGCTGTATGGATCTAGTAGTGGTCCACGGCCGATCCCGAAACTGGAATCCGCCGAACAATCTCGAAATAGTGGCCCGAGCAGTTGGATGAGCGGTGCTGTGAATGTCAGCGGTCCATCGTCCGCCGCGGCGGCCATGATATCAGCGGCCTCCTCATCTGGAAGCCAGCAACACACGCGCTTGTCTTCTTCCTTACCCCTTTGTGAGCGATTTTTATTTTATTTTATTATTACTGCAAACAAAATAAGCGCAATTTTTCTTATCAGAATTACTAATTTAACATACCCCATTTTCCTGTGTTACCATTTTTAGCATCCGTTATCGGTGGTCCGGCCGGGCTAACGAATAATGGTTTACGAGCGCCGCAAAGCTCACAGCAACAGCCACCACCAACACAACAGCAACAGCAGCCTTCATCACAATCCAGTTCCCAATTAACAAACGGTGGAAATAGCGGCTTACTTGGAAGCTCTACCCAATCAAGCACCAGTGGTGGTGGTAGCAGTGGTGGGTTGATCGGTGGAGAAGCCTCTCAATACTATACAAACGCTGCCAGCGCTGACCCGTCGATGGGAAACGATCCCCAAAGTGGAATGGGACCTTCCAGCATGTCCGGTTCGCTTTCGGCAACCTCGCCCGTCTCCCCTCATCTGCAGCAAAATGGGTACGTGTCGGCCAGCAATGGTCAGTCGGCACAAGCCGGTCCTTCCGGCGCTCAGCCGCAACCGAATCAAACGGGTGCGCAACAATACCAGCAGCAGCAACAACAGCAACAACAGCAACAATCGCAACAACAGCAGCAAGGTGGTTCCGCAACGTGGTCCGGTTCGAATACTCTAAATTACACACAATCGATACAACCTCCGGCACATGCTGGTGGTTCGCATCAGCAACAAGCGTCACAACAACCGTCACAGTACTGGCCGCACAGTTCCGGCGGTGCTACCGGTGCGGTTGGGGCTACCACTGGTTCCACTGTTGGTACTGCCACCGGTGGACAGCTTGCGGAATTGCCCGGTCAGCAACGTTTATTGTCGCGTCAGCCTGCGCCGGAGTATTGGTGTTCGGTGGCATATTTCGAGCTGGACACGCAGGTCGGTGAAATGTTCAAAGTACCTTCGAACCGGCCAAACGTCACAATCGATGGATACGTTGACCCGTCCGGCGGTAATCGGTTCTGTCTCGGAGCGCTTAGCAACGTACATCGAACGGAGCAGAGTGAAAAGGCTAGGTAAGTTTTGTCCGTCGTGTTAGAGATAGTAGTATGACATTTGCATGGCGGATTTAAACATTTATTATGATGTTCTATTTGCAGGTTACATATTGGCAAAGGTGTACAACTGGATCTACGCGGCGAAGGAGACGTTTGGTTGCGATGTCTCAGTGATCATTCAGTATTTGTACAGAGCTACTACCTCGACCGGGAAGCAGGCCGAACGCCTGGCGATGCCGTACACAAAATTTATCCCGCAGCGTGTATAAAGGTTTGTTGATGTATTTTGATAACTTTACGTTACAATACCAATGGTAATGATGATCTTTAGACGGGATGCAATAATGTTTTCTTACGTTTCTATGCTTTGCCAGGTATTTGATCTGCGACAGTGTCATTTGCAGATGCAATCCCTCGCCAACTGTGCCCAGAAGGCGGCTCAAATGCAGGCCGCTGTGGTGGCGGGTGTGTCGGCTGTAGGAGCTCCTAGAAGTATGTAATTGAAAAACTACAATTCGCAGCAAAGTAACAACTGTTTGTTCGATTCTTGCCTTGCAGGTCTCTCCGCTGTCGCTGGTATTGGTGTAGACGATTTACGACGTCTCTGTATTTTGCGACTTTCATTCGTGAAGGGTTGGGGTCCCGACTATCCACGGCAATCGATCAAGGAAACGCCATGCTGGGTAGAGGTACATCTGCACCGTGCACTACAACTGCTGGACGAAGTGCTGCACCAGATGCCGATTGATGGACCCCGTGCCATCGAGTAAAGATAAGGCAACAGTTGTGCTTTGAAACGACGACGTTACTTAGCTTTCTCGGCAATGATTATTGAGCCTTTGTGCAGGTGTGGTACGATAAGTAGAGTCTAAAGTCACTACATCGATTGGATCAACCGAGCATATACGATCAACAGTCGTAGAATGTGCGGAAAGATTCGCGGAGGAAAACTGTGTAAATATAGACTTGAACCCAAAATATGGTTCAAGCAGGGTGAATGGGTGATGACGATAATGAGTGGGTTTCGTAGTGTGTACAAGTGTGATTCTAATATGACAAAGATTTAGTTTGATAAGAAAGCATACGCAATCGAAAAAGGCAAATGAACACTTGCATGTGCAGCTGTAGCGAGTGGCACGACTAGGGGATAGAATAGTGGTAATACAAAAAAAAANTTCGAATGCCCAAAGTACAATACCAAAGATAGAGTAACAAAACGTGAACTAAAAGAAAAATGGCAAGACAAAAAAGGACACACAATCAAGAAACTAACAAAATTTATCACAGAAAAAAACATTGAATTATAAAAAAAAAAAATAGAATAATAAAAACAATATGACAATAGACGAGAAAAAGTAACCCTTTCACCCTCTTCCAAACGGAAGAAGACTGAAACGGGAAAAACTTTTACTCCCGACCCAAGATCAGGATAAAACTTAAAAATGTACAACGAAGGAAAAACACGCAGCTTCACTACATGCATTTTGGCCCGCAAAATACATGATAGGGAAATAGCAGTGGAAAAAAAAAGAGAAAAAAAAACAAAACAAAAAAAAGATCAAAAAACGGACATACAGAAAACAAGAAAAACCAAAGAATAGCAAAAACAGGGAAAAGAAGATATAAAATAATGGAACAAGTAGACCTAGAACACAGAGAAATAGACTGACAAGTCTACTCCACAGAGACAGTCAAGACTCTGATTATGTACCAACCTGGTAGCATAGGAGGAAAATACTGTCAAAAGAGAAAGAAGAAGAAGAAGGACACCAATGAATGAATGAATAAGATGGCAAATATCCCCTAATCGCTACGTATACGAAAAGGATAACCATAGCAACGCACCCCAACGGGACAGACAAAAAAAGGAATTCGCCATTTTAAAAAGTCTATCACTTGCTGCTGCTACTGGTACGATTGCTCCCCGTAGTATCGAATAAAAAAACGGGGGGTGAGTAGTGAAGAACAATAAATGGCAACCCCTATTTTTCCGCACACACTTCGTGTATTCCGCAACATGGTGTAACATAGTGTTTCGGCTATCCCATCCATGTTTTGTGAGCAGTGAGGATGCTGGAGCAAGTGCAGACAGTCGTCTAGAATCGAGAAAGTTGCATCGGCCACCCATCACCCGTCAGGCGTGCAAGGCGGCCGCGTCAGTGTATGTAGTGCAGGAAGCGAAAATTGAAATCGCGCACACCGTAGATCTCCCCAACCGTCCGCAGAGAGATATCGCGCTATTTCGCGGATTACTCGCTAATTACTTTCTATTGCGGATATCTCGTAAAGAACCTGTTCTAGTGCGAAGTCAAGTTTGTTGATGCAATTGTAAGCCTTACCAACTCGCTAGAGCTCAAACCAGCAAATGCAGATCTGCAAATGCGGAAATCGAACAGAACCGCATCCAGTGTTGGCTTGTTGCATCGTAGACGCGTCTGTGCTATTCTGCAGCACTTCAACAGAGAGAAAAGTGTAAAGTTACAAGGGCTACATTTGCAAAGAAAACAACAACAAAACAGCAGCGTTACCTCACATCCGGACGGGCAATATATCATCATTCGATGATTCAAGCAGGATACAGAAAGACGATATATTCCCAAACGGAACATTCAGACATTCTCTTAGCTCGTACCAGAAATGTAAATTTCCCAATGAAAAGCATTCATCTAGTGCAAAAAAAGTTGTGATGTGTGGGCTACTGTGAAACGTGAATCTCGGCGAGCAAGGGGTGTGGGTGCGTGCATGTGTATCCGACGCATTTTAAGAAAAGAAAGTCGAGACCATAAGAAAAAGGAAACCCACGCGAAGAGCGAACAGTAGAACGAAACAATAACTGGCCAGACGACGTTTTCCCAAGGCACTGGTGGTACACACTGCTTGACGCCCGGTGGGGGGTAAAAATATTATTTGCGATTGGTGGTGGGAAGCAGAACCATGCGTTAACATTGTTGCGTTTTGGTAGATAAGTCCTTGTAAAAATTGCTATTCTTTAGGTCTACCATTAGCAAAGTCTGCGGTGCATGCGATCGTAAGGAAGCAGAAAATTTTCCTTTTCCCTTCAGGGGTCGTGTAATAGCACATTATACGCATATGTGTGTGTGTGTGTGAATGTGTATGAGCGCGTGCGTAACCATCACTGTGTGCGTGTGTTCCTGGTGGTGAATGTCAAAACTTCTGTTTGACAGAGATTTGTTGGTGTTTTGTTTCCCTCTTGCGTCTCCCGGTCAGCATAAAAGTTTATAATCAAAAGTAACCCCGTTTCTGTTTGGATCCACAGTGTGTACGTTACCTTGAACGGGTGAAAAACTTTCGCTGCAAAAGCCGGCACACCGTTACGGCCAAGACGGTGAAATAAGCAAAACTTTGCTGTGTCTACGGTTGTTTAGCATCATCGTGTAACGCTAGATGCATTTCCTGTTTGGAATGCTGCCTGGCATTGGCGTATGGGAGAAAATAAACAAACGTGGCCGAAGGGAATTGCATCTAGTTGGTGACATTTGAACGAAAGCCAGCAGTTCAGTTTTATCTGTGGTGGAAGTGCAACACAGAGCAAAGGTGGAAGAACAAACTTTGCTTGCACGTTAAACATTAAAGTGAGAAATATTCTACAATTGACAAAATCACAGTACAGAGGAACTAACGGAACTGTTGGATGTGCAAGTAATTTACTTGACATCTTCATCTTCCGTAACATCTTAAGATCCCGAAGATCCAAGGACATCCACATCACACCGGTACACGGCACCGTCAGGGTTCAGCAAGGTGGATACTAAAAGCAACCTGGGACTTTCCCAGGATTTTGAGAGGATGGTCGGGCTGACGGGTGGATCGCATCTGTATGCGGCCGGTATACCAGCGGCCGCACAGGAAAGTATGTACAATGAAGCGTATACGTTTAATAATTTTTGAACCTCTCGGTTTTCACCTGTCTAATGATGTATTTTCCCTCCCTACAGTCGTTCGCGACATGGCGGCCATGCCAACGGCGGCCCCGACCAGTGCGGACGCGTGCCTCAGCATCGTCCATTCGCTAATGTGCCACCGACAGGGAGGTGAAAGCGAAGGCTTTTCCAAGCGTGCCATCGAGTCGCTGGTAAAGAAACTGAAGGAAAAACGGGACGAACTGGATTCGTTAATTACGGCCATCACAACGAACGGGGCACATCCGAGCAAATGTGTTACGATACAACGTACGCTTGATGGTCGATTGCAGGTGAGTTTCATGAGAATGTTTTAACTTTACGAAGTTGAAGAAACGACAGAAAAATAGGGTTTAGAAAAGATTTACCTTAACTTAGAAGTACTAGAGAAATTAACTTATCATATTTAATTCTTCTTCATTTTAGGTCGCTGGACGCAAAGGATTTCCACATGTGATCTATGCGCGTATTTGGCGTTGGCCCGATCTGCACAAGAATGAACTAAAGCACGTAAAATTTTGTCAGTTTGCGTTCGATCTAAAGTGTGATTCGGTCTGTGTTAATCCTTACCATTACGAGCGTGTTGTTTCACCCGGAATCGGTAAGTGGAAGGATTTGGGTAGATTTTATTTCGGATTCATTTTATAACATTATTTCATATGTGTGGATATTTTGATACTGTAGATCTATCGGGTCTTACGCTGCAGTCTGGTCCAAGCCGCTTAATAAAAGATGAATACACGCCGGGATCGGTCGTTGGTGGAGGAATGGACATAGATGGCAATGAAATCGGTACCATACAGCATCACCCATCGATGGTTGCCGGTGGTGCGTATAGCACCATGTCAATGCATCCGCAAGTGCCCGGTAAGAAAACATAATGATTTAAACATATTTTTTTTTGTTTATTAATTTTTTTTTCTTTTATTCATTTTATGTTCTCGGTTATTCTTGACTTTGGTTATGTATTACGTATCTGTTATATCAATAGACCCGTCTCAAATGAGCGGGCTGTATGGATCTAGTAGTGGTCCACGGCCGATCCCGAAACTGGAATCCGCCGAACAATCTCGAAATAGTGGCCCGAGCAGTTGGATGAGCGGTGCTGTGAATGTCAGCGGTCCATCGTCCGCCGCGGCGGCCATGATATCAGCGGCCTCCTCATCTGGAAGCCAGCAACACACGCGCTTGTCTTCTTCCTTACCCCTTTGTGAGCGATTTTTATTTTATTTTATTATTACTGCAAACAAAATAAGCACAATTCTTCTTATCAGAATTACTAATTTAACATACCCCATTTTCCTGTGTTACTATTTTTAGCATCCGTTATCGGTGGTCCAGCCGGGCTAACGAATAATGGTTTACGAGCGCCGCAAAGCTCACAGCAACAGCCACCACCAACACAACAGCAACAGCAGCCTTCATCACAATCCAGTTCCCAATTAACAAACGGTGGAAATAGCGGCTTACTTGGAAGCTCTACCCAATCAAGCACCAGTGGTGGTGGTAGCAGTGGTGGGTTGATCGGTGGAGAAGCCTCTCAATACTATACAAACGCTGCCAGCGCTGACCCGTCGATGGGAAACGATCCCCAAAGTGGAATGGGACCTTCCAGCATGTCCGGTTCGCTTTCGGCAACCTCGCCCGTCTCCCCGCATCTGCAGCAAAATGGGTACGTGTCGGCCAGCAATGGTCAGTCGGCACAAGCCGGTCCTTCCGGCGCTCAGCCGCAACCGAATCAAACGGGTGCGCAACAATACCAGCAGCAGCAGCAGCAACAGCAACAGCAGCAACAATCGCAACAACAGCAGCAAGGTGGTTCCGCAACGTGGTCCGGTTCGAATACTCTAAATTACACACAATCGATACAACCTCCGGCACATGCAGGTGGTTCGCATCAGCAACAAGCGTCACAACAACCGTCACAGTACTGGCCGCACAGTTCCGGCGGTGCTACCGGTGCGGTTGGGGCTGCCACTGGTTCCACTGTTGGTACTGCCACCGGTGGACAGCTTGCAGAATTGCCCGGTCAGCAACGCTTATTGTCGCGTCAGCCTGCGCCGGAGTATTGGTGTTCGGTGGCATATTTCGAGCTGGACACGCAGGTCGGTGAAATGTTCAAAGTACCTTCGAACCGGCCAAACGTCACAATCGATGGATACGTTGACCCGTCCGGCGGTAATCGATTCTGTCTCGGAGCGCTTAGCAACGTACATCGAACGGAGCAGAGTGAAAAGGCTAGGTAAGTTTAGTCCGTCGTGTTAGAGATAGTAGTATGACATTTACATGGCGGGTTCAAACATTTATTATGATGTTTTATTTGCAGGTTACATATTGGCAAAGGTGTACAACTGGATCTACGCGGCGAAGGAGACGTTTGGTTGCGATGTCTCAGTGATCATTCAGTATTTGTACAGAGCTACTACCTCGACCGGGAAGCAGGCCGAACGCCTGGCGATGCCGTACACAAAATTTATCCCGCAGCGTGTATAAAGGTGTGTTGATGTATTTCGATAACTTTACGTTACAATACCAATGGTAATGATGATCTTTAGACGGGATTCAATAATGTTTTCTTATGTTTCTCTGCTTTGCCAGGTATTTGATCTGCGACAGTGTCATTTGCAGATGCAATCCCTCGCCAACTGTGCCCAGAAGGCGGCTCAAATGCAGGCCGCTGTGGTGGCGGGTGTGTCGGCTGTAGGAGCTCCTAGAAGTATGTAATTGAAAAACTACAATTCGCAGCAATTTAACAACTGTTTGTTCGATTCTTGCCTTGCAGGTCTCTCCGCTGTCGCTGGTATTGGTGTAGACGATTTACGACGTCTCTGTATTTTGCGACTTTCATTCGTGAAGGGTTGGGGTCCCGACTATCCACGGCAATCGATCAAGGAAACGCCATGCTGGGTAGAGGTACATCTGCACCGTGCACTACAACTGCTGGACGAAGTGCTGCACCAGATGCCGATTGATGGACCCCGTGCCATCGAGTAAAGATAAGGCAACAGTTGTGCTTTGAAACGACGACGTTACTTAGCTTTCTCGGCAATGATTATTGAGCCTTTGTGCAGGTGTGGTACGATAAGTAGAGTCTAAAGTCACTACATCGATTGGATCAACCGAGCATATACGATCAACAGTCGTAGAATGTGCGGAAAGATTCGCGGAGGAAAACTGTGTAAATATAGACTTGAACCCTAAATATGGTTCAAGCAGGGTGAATGGGTGATGACGATAATGAGCGGGTTTCGTAGTGTGTACAAGTGTGATTCTAATATGACAAAGATTTAGTTTGATAAGAAAGCATACGCAATCGAAAAAGGCAAATGAACACTTGCATGTGCAGCTGTAGCGAGTGGCACGATTAGGGGATAGAATAGTGGTAATACAAAAAAAAACTAGGGCATGAAAGTGATGCAACGTTATTCAAACCTTCTCATGTATACTAATGTTGGGCAAAGATAAACAAATGTGCTGAAAAGATATATTAAGAAACAAACACGAACACAACGCATAATACTACACAGCAAAACCCACAGCGACAGGTTTTTGGAAGGATGAGCTACTTTAGGAAACTGTGCAAAGTGGGATATACTTTGTTCTAAGAGCAATTGTATATGGCTTATTATACTGCTGCTGTATCGTTCGCGTACTATGCAGTGAAAGTAAGATTCTAACGACTTAGAAGCTGGATGCATGTACTCAATGACGATAAATTTATGAATATGTTTAAATAGCAGACCACTGCCTCAATCCACTTTGCGGGAAAAGGGCACGTAGAAACGGAATGCAAACTTTGGCATTAAATTAAAAGTGAATCGTATGCTAGTGTAAATGCAGCGATTATGACGCATCAAGCGTAACAGGAAAAACAAAAGAGACAAACAAACAAACAACCTACAAAAATGGTCTACCTCTAAATGAAAAAAAAAAGTATGTTCAACAATCGTTCAGCTGCTTATGCTGGAGGCCAATGCTATCCAAACTCATACAAAAGATTGCTGCTGGTAGGATTATTCATCAAATGTTGCTGAGCCTTTCGGACGTGTTTAACAGTACGGTATAAAAATGTATTAGAAGTAATAATTTTCTTGCCCTACAAAAATCCTCTTTTTGTGCTGGAAGCGATTGCGGAGGAGTTACATTTTGTAAAACTGCATGTTAGTATTGGATTGATTTTCGGAAAAAAAAACCTTCTTTAGCCGTAAAAATCAATGTCGTATGTGGGTTGATTTTAATTTCAATGGCTCGATTATAATTTTTCATTTTTGCTGTGTGTAAAATCTTACATGAGCTCGTGGTAGGGATTGTTACAGGCAGAGCCTATGGTTGATATTTTTCAATTTTATAAACGAATGCAGAAAATTATTTGGAAAATCATATAAAGTAAAGATAAAATTTTCTTACAGCATGAATATACAATGTTCATCCATTGCAGCAAGTAATGTATCCAATGCATTGCGATTAAACCGTGAGAGTGCCCTATCGTTTGAGGATAAGATACAATGTTTCGATTGAAGATGATGCCCAAGCATGTAAGACGAGCGAAGAAAAGCTTTCTATATGCCGCTTAAAAGGTTCTTCACGTTTGTGCCATTTTCGTTTGTTTTGCGTATTCTTTCGTTGAAGTTATGAATTAGTTAAACTGGTTCTATACTTTTACACAGCTATTTTAATGCAATCTTACAACTATCAGCAATTTCCGACAACTGATCACATTCGTTAGAATCGATTGATTTACTTGAGTCGCTGGCATTAAACATTGCTTTGACTTTAATCGTAAAATAATACCAAGTTCAGTAAAATGATGCATTTTCACTCAAGACATGTGGTATAACGTGTGGGAATAAATTACGAAATCTGTGAACACTAAAAATGTCACGATAAATGCGTGACCGAATACAGCATGAAAATTAAAATTAATAAAAGAATATTGTTTGATTTCGTTAGAAACATACAAGTGCAATGCATTCAACGTAAGAGAAGAGTAAAATAGTTATAAAACAAACATTGATAAAAACGAATATATTGCAGTAAAAGGGAAACAGAAACAATATAAAACACATGGCGCACACGTACTTTGTACAAGGATAAAAATTATCTTCAGCAGACAAACAACAGACCACAGAGGAGAATTTTCTTTCCCAGCTCCTTGTGCCTTTATCCATTGCTCCTGTTTTCTGGAAATAATCTACGTAGATACGATTTCTACATATTTTTTTCCGTAAAAATACGTGTTTTTGTTGGTGGAATTCTTCGTTAAACCCTTTACTATTTTCTTGTTTTTAGTTGTTGATTTTGCAGTAATTTAAAAAAAAAACAAACAAATTGTTTTTGTGATACACCTTCGATATACATGCTTCAAAATGCTTCAAAAGTTTCTCTTGATTAGGTTCAACATTAAACAGAATATTAGCAATGTTCTAATTTTGATTTGATGATACGTTTTCACAATATTTTCTATTTTTTATAAATCAATATAAATCATTTTAGTAGTTGCAAAACAAAGGTTTTTTGTTTTAATATTATGTTTTTCATTTTGAGCCTATTGATAAAATATATGGGTAAAATGTTTACAAAGCGACAAATGAACTTGTATCGCTTTCTAAGTTTTCTTCAAGGGCACATATTTGCAATTTAGCCAGCAGAGGTGATCCAAAAATTCATTTTTTTCCCTTTGTTTCAATAAAACAAATGTAAAATGTTCGAGGAGCTAATGTGCACGACAAACAAAGCTAAAAACACGACAAAGAAATCAAAATTGAAAGCAGATAAACAACACTAGCATGAGAAGTCCAATCTGGGTAGTAGCAACGTGACCTGGCAGAAAATGTAGCAAAAAATGCATTAAAGAATAGAGGAGAAAAAAAGATGAAAAAGTAAAACAGAAAGTAATAAAAAGTTTGCAAAATAACGAGGAAAGCAGAAAAGCGAAACAAAATATATACATTATAGATTTATCCCTATTACGAAGTGTAAATGAGTTGCATCATTTTATGAATAAAAAGATCCACTATTTTTAAGTAAATACATCATGCTACAGTTTCGGTAATGAAAACCATTCGCTGGTAATGTTTAATAATCCGAGAAAACCCCCAATTTTCTACACCTTACTATCGAAGGAATATCTTCAGTTGATACGCGAGTACGTTATTGTATAATGAAAATATCTGGAAAATGAAATGAAAACTTTTTATTTGATATTATCCATCACTTATCCATTCACTTAATATGTATTTACAGATGAAGAGGAACGAACACCTGCGAATGTAGACATTCGTTCAAAGAATGTTGTGACCAAAAAGCTAGAGCGCGCTACAAATCGATGCGATGTGTACTGAGCAGTGAAACTGTCCCATTACATGCTAGAATCGAACAATAATTCGTGTGTCCTTACTTTAAAGTTTGCACAGATTCTACTGCTAACGAGTAACGGTTGTACATTATGTTGAACGCACTAGCGAAACACCACAACATCCACCTGAACTCCAATAATGTACGAGACTAGATACCCTACTTGATAGTTAGTACAGAGTAAACTCTGATTTCCGCAAGAGGATTTTGGGAGCAAACATTACTCCTTTTTGTATAACGAACAAAACGCTTGGAACTCACAAACCAAGACCAGCATCAAAATTCTTTAGAGAAAACCATGCTCGTTGAGGAACTCGTCACTAATTTCCTGCTCGTTGATGTTTATCAGGTTCCCGAAATCACTCTCATCGAAGTTTCCCATGTCGGGTAGATAGTAGGGAATGGTTTCAACCACAACGTTTGGACCCGCCTGGACCTGCTGGACGTTACTGAAGAATGGCACAATGATGTCGTCGTTCGCGGGCTGCGGAATTTCGTTATCGGAGAAGATCTGCGTGAGTAAAGAGACATCACTTCAATATAATATCCTTTTTCTGGATTTTGCCAGCTTAACATTTCTTACCTCGTCCACGTTGAGATTGTTGAAAATACTGGCACCATTATCACCATTGATGATGGAATCGAAGTTAATCGTGCAGCTTTCTACCATCGCACTAGCTCGCATCAGTTGCTCCTCGTTTACTGGTAGTTCCGCAACGGGCTGCAAGATAGACAGCTCTGTTTGTCCAACATGCTCACCGGTAGCAATGATCGGTACTGGCTGAAGAACGGTGTCCATCGCTGACTTGCTATAGTTGTCAATGATATCGATCATTACGTTCTGCACCTGCAGAGGTGTAGCTAGGACCTGTGGCTGAGGACAACTGTTATTGTTGCTGTCTAGTGTGGTCAACTGTTCCCGGTGCGTTACTTGCGAGTCACCAGCACAATCGCTCGTTATTGGTGACGTTGTTGCGATCGCATCTAGCGTTCCCTCACAAGATGGTGCTATCGGATACTTAGGAAGATTGTTGTTGACGGTTTGTTCGTTGTTGTTGTTGATAGTGCCAGCATGATCCACAGTGCCGTTCGCTGTTTGCTTCAGTTCGAAACGAGCCGATGACGATCGACGGTTGCATTGTGAGCCATTGTTGTTTGATTTGTTCCGCTGCCTTACACGTACCCGCCGACGTTCGCTTTTTGACACATCCATAGATAGTTCCCAGTAGCCTCCCTTGCCCTTCTCGTCTTTGGCCCGTTGTACTTTGGTAAAGAAAAAACTCAACGACAAATTGTGCCGGATGGAGTTCTGGAGAGAAATGCAATGTAAGAAANCGACGTTCGCTTTTTGACACATCCATAGATAGTTCCCAGTAGCCTCCCTTGCCCTTCTCGTCTTTGGCCCGTTGTACTTTGGTAAAGAAAAAACTCAACGACAAATTGTGCCGGATGGAGTTCTGTAGAGAAATACAATGTAAGAAACAATATTATACTGCTTTTGGATTTCTTCGTCAGTAAGCGAAGAATCGCGATACCCACATTCCAGTTTTTGTGCACTTTGTAGTAGGAAAACTTTTCCTGTATCCATTTGCATATCTGCTTGAGCGTCATGCGGCCCTCCTCCAACATGGCCATGGCGATGATTTGTGCATAGTTGAAGGGTGGTTTTTCCAACGAGCTCGACAGTGACGTGTACTGTTCTTTGCGCTTGTCGTATGTTTCCCGGCTCCTGCCCAATACGGTAGATTAGAAATAGAATAGTGTCGAGGCGAAACCCTTGTTCGAACCCATTCCCCAACGGTACATACCTTCGTACTTGTGCAATAAATTTATTAAACCGTGCCGTTGGCAAATCCGTAAGTGGGGCGTCCGACGGTGTCAGGTTCGTGATGTTCTTCAACTCCGTCAACCAGGACAGATTGGTTAGTTCCGGTTCAGAATCATCGTCATCCTCTTCCCGCGATTCGCCGGGACCGGTTCCAGTATCCATCTCTTCATATTCGAGTTCGTCTGTCTCGGTTTCCTCGGTAAGACCTGCTGCGTTAGGTTCTCCCAATATTTCCGACACGGCGGGCTCAGATGTTTCGACACTACTGAAGCTGTGATCCAGCTCGGAGTTACCAGGAGTATCCAGTACAATGGAGGTAGGAGAACCGACCGCCAGCTGAGGAACTCCATTGGTGCAGTTATGGTTGATGGGACTTGGCGAATGTGTCACGTCCGCATCGATCGATGTACTGCTGTTTAGGTCGTCCACCGATTGTTCCGACGTGGCTGAACCGGCAGTAGAAGTCGCCGGTGTCAGCGGGAGTGCTACATTATGAGCATTTAGTATGTAATCATAGGCTGTAAGGGAAGAAAATGTTTGGAGAGAGGACATTCGCCGTGAGCTAGGGAATAAGTTGGTGCAACGAGCTACATGAGTTAGAAATAGTTATAGATGCCTACTGTCCTGTTATCATTTATTGTGCCTAATTTGTAAAAGTTCCGACAGAGTAGAAAAGACATTTGTTGAGGTCATATTTAAATTGATGAACTTAATGTGACACTATTTTTAGCGGTTACTTACAGCTCATATCATTGTTGTAAATGATAATGGTGCCGGGGATTTTCAGCAAGTTGTTCAAAAGGTCGTCTTCCTCCAGTTGCGTCATTGTGTGATTGCGTATCAGTAATCCTTACTAGCCCGTTCTGTCGGAATTGCGTTTGCTCAAATCAATCACCGTCGAAATGGCGACGTGCGAATAGTGCGAGGTTCGTTGAGAGACACACCAATATACTACCACCTCACAGCTTTATCCAAGGGACAGTAGAAATTGCGCACTGCGTATACGGTCCACTGGGGCCATTAATCCGTCATTGAACGAACCGGGAAAAACGGTCATCATTTTCGTACTTCTTTGCAAATGATAGATTTGCGCTTATGTGCACCACTACCTAATGTTGCACTACTATTGTTTCACTGAGGCTCAAAAAGCCCGTTTTTTTAAGCTTCACTTTCACGTAACTCACATAAGTGCCAACGCATCGCAGGTCGTTTTTAATTATTCACGCACGCGGGCAGAAAAGAAACTTCTTTTCTCGTGGTTCAATTCACTTGGCAAATTTTCATTTAAAACACACATTTCTTTCACTCGGATTAAAAGCAGTTTTTCTATCTTTTTTAATGGACTACGTTAACTACCTTCTAGAGGGTCATTCACGGTCTTCAGGATCGATGACAAATTTTCAACGGAAAACACGCGCACTGACGCTCGCTCATGTGTAATGTCGCGTAACGATTCGATCATGGACAGCATTCATCGATTATTTTGAGATTCGATCCAGTAAACGAATGTACCACTTCAGCACTGTTTTAGACTATTGTTTTGTAGTGCACTATTGTTTTGTTTGCTTACATTTAATTAAACTTTTTCTCCAGCTAGATTAAATCCACCTGAGGGGTGGAAATCTGGGGGTGAATTTTCCATCCTTTATTATTTTTTCTGTTCGTTATGCGCGCGCCTTTAACCATTTACAGCCACGTTAACCGTTTGCTGCTGTCGCCTTCGTACAATGACCGACTGGACAAAGGTTTCACTGTTCGGGGTCCAAGCTCCGGCAAGGCTACAGCAGTGGTCAGTCGGTGCACAGTCACCGTTTGTCCTGTTCTAGCTTTCGGTAGGATTGTTCTGCTTTTCCACTCGCTGATGGGATGACCGTTTGCTAGAGACGCAGTATACGTACTGCCCTACTGAATGGTACACTACTGACACCTCCACTCTTTGACCTCCTGTTCGCATCGAGAAGAGGGTCCAGAAAATGTATGGATGTGTGTGTGTGTAAATATGGTCGGAAAAATGAACACGTCGTCCAGGTTCGATCGTACCAGTTCGGCAGATGTCCTTTTCCGTTTCGCGTTAAAAACCCACGGGAAAGTGGTCCTGCTCTATTCCGGATCCAACGTGTGTCGCCTCTGAGGGATACCGTCGTGTGGACATACTTTTTTGTTCCCTGTCGGTCTTTTCCCTTCGTTGGCCAATTGCATCATGTGCTGGGGCCTTTAAACGGTGTTTGGGCATGTGGGTTTCGTGCATATGTTAAACTTGTTTAACGGTTGAGCAACGCTCACTAAGCCTAGTAATAGGAATTGTGGACGTATAGGTGGAAAGGCGACGAAGAACCGAAAGTGTGGCAGTCTGCATTGCCCCCCGCACCAGGAACACCAGGACGCCAGCGATATTCAGTGATCCTTTTGCTTTCTATTTTCCTTTTTATTTTAACTGTTCTCCTTTTTGCTGGCCATTGGTGCCCCTTTCCCGTGTCGTTCCATTGACTGACTTCGTACGTGAAACGGTAATGAATAAAGAATGAACAAGGACTTCGGGTCTGCTTTGAACAAGCGAGAACGAACACATGCGTTTGCGGAAGTTAGAAAAGGAAAGGGAAACGATTCCAAAACGGAAAAAAATACTGCTGAAGGGGGTCCAAAGGAAAGAATTATGCCTTCTGTTCGGGTATATAAGGTAACATCCGGTCTGATGTTAAAGTTTCGATGGGAAAACAGGACATTATGACGTCATTATGTAGCCCAAGTGGTAGGCCTTTTCTCCAACCACAAACCCTAATCGGTCATTCCTCTTACCGACCGATTTCACAATGAAAAGAAAAATCTTCAACATACCGGGCTCTACGTGGTCCTCACTGTCCGGCAAAAGACGCAAAATTAAGAGCAAACTTTGACCTCAGCACGTGTCCGGATACTCTCCGGTGAGCTGAAAGGAACAATCGAACATTTTTACCTTTTACCTAGCTAAAACTATCAAGCATTACATACGGCACGGTTGTACACAGTCTTGTTAAACCTACGATATTTGCTCTAGGTCGATCCGATAGGTTCGTTCAAACAGTGGCGCACCATGCTTTGTGGACGTAGCCATGTGTTCTGCGAAGTTTTTACTTCGTTCAGTGTCCACGCGACGCACCTTATGCGTGGCAGGTGCAGTGAAGCGTATCGAGCAGCACAGCACAAAGTACCTAGAATACCGCACAGGTAAGATAGTTTGGTCTCATTTTCAATTGATCGATGAGCAGATGATGGCTGAGTTTCGGGGAAGGAGGACACTTTATTAATGCTTGTACAGCATAACAAAATTTGAAGTTATTGTTTAGTTACTTGTGTTTTTTACATAATTTAAATAATATATATATAAATTTCACTTTAGTTATATGCATCCTAAGGAATTGTAAAACACATAAATTGTATTTATTGATAGATTTTCGTGACTTAAGTTCATGATGATGGCATTCCGATGATCTTGTGTCTCGGCGTTCGATCTAATTCACCGAAAGTTGTCGATCGCATCTCATTTAAACTGGCTGTTAGTATCTCTATCGGTAGTCTTGACTATCCAACTATGCCCAAGAAGGAGAATGTTACAACTGCTGCACCTCAATATCCTCAAGAATCCTCACAAACGAATAACGTGCAAACATTGAGTTTTTATTAGTGTTGAGTGAATCTGATTTAGATTCATAAATCTGAACTAATCTTTGAACTGAATCAATGACTCTGAATCTTTATTCTGAAGATTCATGAACCCTCATTGAATCATAAATCTCTAGAGTATTGGAGCATCCCGATGATTTATGTGGTTGCCCCTGCATACCTCAGCATTTTTTGAATAAGTTCCTACAACATTAGTTTTTATGTATTATTTTCCTCATTTCATCTACTTCAAGTGCGTGTTTTTTTTTTTTTGGTAACAAATTAAAGTTGCTCTCTTTATCTAAAACTGTTTTTTACTTCATCGTTTCAAACGTAACATCGTTTTTCCTATGCGACAATAATTGACACCACCAATAAATGTCTGCATCTACGGCACTTCACACGTACTTTGCCACGATTTAACCACGCGTCCTTCCAACTATACGACTGTCCGTGTATGCAAGGGGCTAACATTTTGTACTAGGGTGGCTCAATCGTTTTATGCTCCCTGTGTATAGTATTGTGTTCGTGTGTATGTGTCTCTATCTCCGCTCGTACTAAATCGAACCTTGAAAAGGACGCAAGGACTTTCTAAATAGTTTGCAAGGTGCAGGTGTTGCATGGGAAATTATTCGTCCTGCACGCGATCGGCTTTATCTAACGTAAGCTACCCTATACGCAATCCGATCAGCAAGTTGTTCCGTTAAGCACCACCCTCGGAGGGGTTTTTGGTGGGTGATAGAGTGTACCATGCCAGTCATCACGTACGTAGAACACTTTCAACTGTTTTTGGGGTGGAATAATTGTTTACATTCATTTCATCCCCTAATAGTGGAGGGTACTATACTACGCACCGTAAAGTGGTCCGTACCAAAGGGTCTATGTAGCGTGCATATCATTGCTAACAGCAGCTCAAGGGGTCTTTCATTCTTCGTACGGATCCACCCCATGCTGTTTCATCGTTCGCTGCTTGATAGATAATCTGTGCCACAGTAGCTCTAGCAGAAAGCACACCAACCCCAAGCTGAGCCCAACTCCCAGTAGAAAGAACGCTCCAACCAGGTGCGATGGTTGCAGCGCAATCGGACCAGGATTGTCGAAATGACGCGAAATAGAGATGTCGTGTTGAACCTTATTATCGGCAAACTTTGTCACCACCTTTTCGGGACGAAAAATGGGTGAAGATGAATTAGTATCCCGCTAAGGGCATGAAGGAGAATTTCTTAAAGGCAGGGAAGAATGTAAATATCGACAAAGTAGTTTTTAAACACTGGAAACTGGCCACTGTATTGAATGTCGTCCATGTTCCAAAATTGCTGCTTGCCAATTATACCCCCCTTTTGAAGAGGGTTGAACAAAGATTCGTAAGCATACATGCGCAATAGAAGCTACGAGTTCTTGCCGATAGTTACAGTATCTGTCCCTGTTTGGCTCGGTGATTAAATTGTACCATACTGACCACAGGGGTAACACCTTCTTGTCAGGCTGTGTGTGGCTATATGTACATAAGGACCACCTCTATCTGCTTCTTACCTTCAACTCCCAGTAGCGCTGAATTCCGCTCTGGAAAATGACCAGCGTCAGCTCGTCCAGTTCGTTCATGAGCGGCCAGGTTTTGGTGGCCATTGCCACACAGTTCTCCCAGTAAATGTCTTCGAGCATGATTTCGTAGTTGTGCGACACGTCGTCCGTAATGTAGTCACCAACAGCGTAGTGTCCGTACGGTAAGCGTTCGATACTGTACGCCAGATCTCGGTGTTTTGCCTTCGCGTGCAGTATATCTTTCGGGTAGGTGACGAAATTATCCAACAATCTCACAATCGTCGGCTGTAAGAAGACGTAAAACGTAATTCTGTGTAACGCACTTCGCTACACTGAAAGGGCCTCCAGCGTTACGGACCTGCGTTGCGAGTTGAATGGAGAAGATCCAGGCATCATGCGTTGAACCCCAGCGTAGATTACGATCGGCGAGATCCTGCACAGTGTCGATCGATTTTTCGTAGCGTGGCACCGTCATAATACTTGCCAGTCCACCACTGTACGCGTTTCCTATCATCAAACCTACGAAAAGCAACGATCCAATCAGGATCATCTGCGAGCTGTATGGATTTCGGTTGTTGCGCAGCAGTACGGCCTGCAGAATGAAAATGGATATAATGCCCATCATGGATTCACATACATCCACCCGATGTGACTGTGGAATAGTAGCAAAAGTGCAATGTTTGTGTGGATTAGTACGACTTCTTCAAAGTAACAAAAGTAATGCTACCTCACTGGTTCTAAACTTTTGCGTTACAAAGCTGATGATCACTTCGAATACGGTGGATACTAGAATGGTCGCAAGTACTGCTAACCACAGAAATGTTGAAAATGGTACTATACCAATCAACCAGGACGACAGTGGTAAAGGCTTCGGAACGATACACGTGACACCGGTGCGTGAGATTGGTTTCGAGAGTGTCAGAAACAAAGACTCATGGTACCAAGAGTAGAGAGCTCCAACTCCGACATCAGCTCGTCGTTCAACTATTGCTCCAATAATTCCATCGCCCGTTCGGTTGTCATAGATCTGTCCCCATTCGCCTGCTTCATCTAGCGAGATCTCCAGGGTACAGTTTAGTTTGGCACAAAACTCAACAAACAGCCGCGACTCTGTACCATCAATCGCCAACGAACGATTTTGTTGGTAGAATGCGTTAGCATCCTCTGAATTCTCCACACCGTTCCATATCGTGTATGGTTCGTAGTTGAAGATTGCAAGACGTACGTTACGCCCGCGTAGATTAGTACGCCTGTTTGGGAACAGATTTGTGTTGAGGGATGGTGGTGTGGATGTAAGGTACCTATCCAAAAGCATCCACTCGTCTGTTTCGAGTTCATTCGTCAACAGATCCACACGCTGGTGATCTGGTTGAGGGTGTACCAGCAACAAATCTATCACATCACGAATTGCACTGTGTTCCAAGATGGCACGTCCGGTTTCCAGGGTTTCATCGTGTATGATGATGATGCGCTTCTGGGAGTATCGTACAGTGGCACGATCATGGACGTAGTGAAACTGATCCAAAAACGTGATGGCAGTCGACTGTGCCAGAATGAAGGTCTGTTGAAGGAAGGAACGCGGTGTTGCGTGATAGCTTTAAATTAATGTAATTATTAGTGGGTTGTTGCTATTTTCGCACGAGATCCGATCGAGAACTTTATCTCGATAGTTCAACGCTGTCGCTATGAATCATGCTCAAAATACATGTGACTTTTTTATACGTGAATTAAACTGTAATCTACTGAGCGCCAGGGTTAAGGTTAGATCTTGATTTAGAGCACGGTAACAGGGAAAAACACAACTGGAAAATAAAAGTTCCACTACAATATCTAACGCATACTACCTGACATCCATTTTCGATTGCTTCCAGAAGAACGTTTCGTTCATTGCTGGACAAATTCACTATTATAACAGGATGTGGGAATTGCTCAGTAGCAGCCGTCCAATGTCCAACGTTGTTTGTGCCTACCACAATGCAGGTACAGAAAAAGGTTACCAAATGTTGATTAACTACAAGAAAAATAAAACGTTTTAAGTGAGCAGTTTCTCCAATTACATATTGGAACTTACATATCCATAATAAAAGTTTATTCAAGTCGACGATAAAAATTTCTCGCTGCGTAAGCTCCAAAAGCTCCTGGCTGATGTTCATATTTCTACCTTGTGCTGAGGGCTTTAGAAATTTTCTCTCCTGACTTTATTCTCGCTACATTTATACCATCGATTGAAACAAAATGTATAATATTGATGCAAAAAATAACAAAAGTTATTTGAACTTGCAAATTTCCTAGCAAACATTTCATTTGTTGAATAGAGTTCTATATGAAAAACGCCCTCGTTTAGTTGATGAGTTGATTTAGTCGTTTAATTTCATCAACGTAACTTCTTAGCAAACAATTTAAACGGATCGTCTCTAAACTGTTTGCTAACTACAAATTTCTCTATTATTGTTCGATTGCGTAGCTGCGCACACAAGGATACGATTGAACTGCTTGGAGTCGATTTTCCGTCAATAAGGTACTGTTTTTTTTTGGTATCAATAGTGCAAGCCATAATTAATCTTGACTCATACGGAAATTGTCGTCTAAAACTCATCGAAATGCGCGACACCTGGCATGCAAAACAACTGTTTCGAGTGTTTTATCGTCAACGATCTTTCCAACTCAATTCGATAATCATTTGCAACCAGATGGTAGTACGAAAAATCACCCTTCTAACGTGACTTACGTCGATGGAAGTTAGTGTCACTAGGTTTTTTGATAAATTGAGCGGAAGTTGGATTTTGTAATGAGGATGCTGGAGGTTGGGCAGAGCAGCAGGTAATGTTTATAATTAGGGGTTGGTACTAAAAACACAAAGATTTACTTGCAACTGTCGTTATCGTTTCAGCAGCTAACGTGTTGGAATGAACGATCGTCACGATCCTACTATGTATAAAAGATTACATGTTAGTACTGGGGGGTGTGTAGTTTCAGTCCATATCCATTACGATGAAGTTCTGCATTGCTCTAGTGGCGTTCTGTTTTGCCGTGATAGGCACGGTCAATGTGAAGGTAACGGATTGTTCCTGAAAGCTCGTTCATACAATCGTTCCCGGTCTCATGTTTTTCGTTCCTTTGTGCATACAGGCGAATCAAGACGAAGACGTGGAGCAGGCAAAGGAAGTGATCCGTGGTTTGGCAGCGGAGTGTAAAACCAAAGAAGGTGCAACGGACGACGATGTGGAAGGGTTCGTAAACGATAAGATACCCGATACGCGCACACAGAAATGCTTGACCGCCTGCATGCAGGAGCAGTTCGGTATCTCGAATGGGAATGCGTTCCAGGAGGATGGATTCATCGAAATTGCAAAGATGCTCATGAAGGGCGATGAGAGCAAGGTCGAAATTGCGAAACAGATCGCTGCCGACTGTAAGGATGTAACGAACGATGATCGGTGCGAGTTGGCGTTGGACATTATGACCTGTTTGAAAGATTCGGCCGAAAAGCATGGCATTGAGCTTAAGCACTAAGATATAGTATTCTCGTCAAATCACACCAAAAACGAATGAACAACGAAGAACGGCAAGGACGGCAACTGGTAGACGGATGATAGATTAGGAGCGCTAACTACCTTAGGAATGGAAACTGCATGAGTTTGATGTCATTCCAGCGTTCCTGTATTAAAATACAAACGATTCTTATAAACACAAATCACTCTATCGTATTGTTTTATTTTATTCGCTGCATTCCTTGCCTTTACTCAAACTTATAATTCTTCATCACCTCATTAAATATAGGCTTACAATCGATCTTCGCATTTAACCGAGCGCACAAGAGAAACACACCGGAAAGCTTCCTGTGCAGGGAATAGATTTCTTCCGGTGGTGGACAAAGCCGATGGGCGATCATTACCGGTACTAGTGCCGCTATCTTCTTTGTGGTGCTCTGCCGCCCAAATTCAAACTCACCCGGTACGCTAAACACTTCGCCCAGTATGAGCACTGCGTCGATGTGCGCATTTTCCATTGCTGGCGTTTCATAGCCAGTAAGGAAGCCCATCTTGCGCGATAGCTCCAGTATCTGTTGGCGGTCGTTTTTCGTGGCGGCAATAATAATCTAAATCGAGATAAGGGAGGGAGGTGGTATCAAAACGCGGAATGACTAAGACGCTTGTATGTTGTTCTTACTTTTAAGTAATCGTCCATGAATGCTTTCTGGTAGAAGCGTGTCGCACCAAAGTCAATCAGCATAACCTGTTTCGTTGATGCGTCGTAAAGGAAGTTGGACCAATTCGGATCCGTCTGCATGCATCGGAAGGTGAACAGCTCGTTCAGACAGAGCTTCATCACGCAATATGCGATGTGATTCCGATGTTCTTGACTAAAACGTGAAACATTAGCCGTGGTTGGTGCAAGTTTGTCAACTTTAATCATTAGTTTAGCCTTACCTCATGTCAAAGCATCGATCCATCGGTACACCCGGGACCAGCTCGGTTGTGAGCACATTCTTGGAGGTTAGTTCCTTCACCACACGTGGTACACGATACTCGGGCATGTGCCGTATCATTTCGCCAAACCGTGTCGTGTACTCGGCCTCGCGTGTGTAATCTACCTCCCAGGCCAGCTCACGCTTAGCCACCGCTACTACATTGTCGATGAAAACACCGGCCGGAAACACGTCCCATACCTTCAGCATCGACACCAAATTGTCGATATCACTTTCGATACTCTTGGCTACGCCGGGATACTGAATCTTGATCGCTACTTCCATCCCATCGTCCTTCAGAACGCCACGATGTACCTGCCCGATTGAGGCAGCGGCAAACGGTTTTTGGTCGAAGCTTTGCAGCTTCGAACGCCAGTTCGGTCCAAGCTCACTAACGAGTTGCTTCTCCACCTGCCAGTCTGGCATGTAATCGGCCGCTTGCCGGACACGCTCGAACGCTTTCACCAGCTGCGGTGAAACGATGTTCGAATCTTGAATGCTGAGAATTTGCCCCAGCTTTAGGGCAGCGCCACGGACCTTGCAGAGTGTGTCGACGATTCGTTCGGCATTGGTAGGGCTGAACAGGGCTTGCTTCACGTCTAGCGTTCCTCCAATGCCGAGAGCACCTTTAGCGAGTTCATTTACCGTGCCCAACCCAAGACCGGCGAACAGTCCACCAAATGATGCGAGTCGTGCTACACGAGAGGATGGTACTTTTCGCTGCTTGGCCACGGTGCTTAGCTGAGGTAATTCAATTGGTTGTACTGGAGCGTTAGTCGGGGGTGTAACTGGCTGTGCTGGTACAGAAGGATTCTTATCATAAGAGGAAACAAAATGCATCATCTTTTCTATCTGTTGCTCATCGTGTGTAAAAGCTTTCGTTGCACGAGCCGGCTCTGGAGGTAGATTGGTGCGTGATGCCGTTGTTTGCTGTGGAGCAACAGGGCTTTCTGTCACAATGACCGGTTCTGGTTCGGTTTTGGCGCTGGATGGCTTACTGTTGTCTAAGCTTAATTTTATTTCACGATTTTTACTATGTTCTGATAAAATCGATTCCAGTTCTTTTAGCGTTATCTTGGAAATGTCCAAACTCGCTATATCGCCCGGTTGTTCCGTAGCTGTTGCCGACACTGTTCCAGATGCGTGAATACGCTGACTCAAAAAGGCATCGGGAGACAGAGGGCCAACTTTTGGCATCGCAGCTACGGTCAGTTGCCGCAGGCCTTCCGCAACGACTGCTGTCCGTTCGATAGTTTCACGTAGCATTCCACCGGCCTTTTCTAACTCCTTCGTCGGGTTGTTGAGAACTTGCTTTACTGATTGTTCGCCGGTAGCTAGCTGTTGCTCGAGTGCTTCCCGTACGCTCGAATTAGCCCAAAGGTGCTTTGCGTATTCGGATTGCGATTTGCCTACAGCATCGGCCACAATTTTAAGGCCCCGCAGAATACCAACGGCGTCTTGTGCGCGGGACATTGTAGAAGAGAAGAAGCTAGCTTTGAACGAAACACTTTTTATCTAGCGTAAATAATACGGCTTTAGAACTTAAACAACTACGCTGTGGTAAAGATTGTGTACAACAGCTTCTGGTAGTCTTATTTCACAACATGATACTGACGATTAGATAATAAACATGCAAACCGGTTAAAAAAATTGGAGCTTCGAGAACTGTCAGGAATTGAATGTAAACAAATAAGGGTGGCCCAAGTAACAATACGAACGCTTCCACCAAACGCTTAAGCGCCACTGGTGGCATTTTGTGAAACTAATCAATTTAAAAATATTGCATAATTTGAATGGGATATTTGAAATTATTTTAACTTCACAAATTTTCTTTAATTTTTATATGAACACTTCATAAAATTATATATAAACTTTTACGTTCGTTATAAATAACTTAAAACAACAGCAGGGATCGTAGATCCCCAGTACATTTTCAAAAATTTAAAGTTACAATTACTGTTCATCATAACATCGTCCCGGAAAATGTTGTAGTATTTAAAAAAATCGATCTCAAAATCAAGGAAATCGAATCAATTGAATTGCTATGTTTAGTATACAACTGTTAAATTGCCTTTGAGGCAATCTTTCTGTAGCGTATAAATCAGGCCAAGTGATGATTTTGGGTGCAAAAAAGGCGGGATTAAATAATGTTGCACAAATGTTCACAGCTCGTATTAGCTGGTGGAAAGGAATGAGAGCAAAATCACTCAACACACGTGTACGGACCGTGTGTAAGTTACGCGAAACTAATGCGATTTTAAACAAAATAAAGGCACTGCGAATGGTGGTGCTACATTGGATCGCACGTTTGCTATTCATGTGGAGGCGCAAGAGCAAGATGAAAGTGTCCAAGTGCCCCTTTCACATTATGTCACCGAGCGCGTCGAGTGAAGACTCTACGTAAAACAAAGGGGTGGACTTAATAAACTAACAGAAATCAATGGTTTTACTAACGTTCATTATCAACCGTTCCGATTGATCGCGGATCGCTTTATGACGTACAATCAACACTTCGTTTTTTTTTGGGGAGCAACTTTTCTCCAACGCTTCGCCGAAAATCCAATACTTTCTCTGTCGCACATCGATAGCATTTACCGGCGTCTCCATTGAAGCGCAAACGCGTGGCACGTGGTTTGTTTGGTGGAAGCAATTTGCCAATGCTGAGAAACAAGCCACAAACCCCGTTTTTATCGGTTTCGGAAGAATAGAGTGGAAAATTATTCTAACTCTCAAAACCTTCAGAACGGATAGTGATACGGGGTCGATCCGTTGTTAACGAAGGAGTGTCCATTCTCATCTTTACCTCGATGTAATCAAACAATTTGTAGTTTTGCGTTTTTACCTCACATTGGACTTGGGTGTAACTTTGGTTGGTTGTTTTATATCCATCGCCCCAAGAAAACCATATTTTCTAGCTGGGAAAATGTCAACCGTCGCCCCAGTAACCTTGAAAGTGTGTCTAGTGTCGGTGTATGCCGTATTGCGTCATTGAAAATAGTGGGCGATGGTTGGCTTATGGTGTTGTTTGCAAATTAGGCAGTTCATTTCCGTTTTCTCATCTCGTATATCAGTGCGTTGTGCTTTTTGTTGTTTGTTTCGGTGTGGAATTTCGGTTTGTCTAATATTAATCCATGAGATAGAGGCGTCTCTATTGACCGTTGTAATGAGATTTATTGAAGGGATTAAATACATGGACAGATGTAACGGGTATAGAAATTGAGAAGAATATAATTATCCCTTTTCTAACATTATGTTCTACTTTAATATACTTTTTTATAATTACTACAAAAAAGTATTCACAATTAAGCTCAAATTTGTTTGTTTATAAAAAAAATCAAACAAAATCTCAAAAAGTAATAAATGTGAAGACTGACCTTCCCCTCTGTGTGTACTACACTGATCTATTGTTTTAAACGTGCCCAAAATGTCGTAACAGTTTCTATTAAGCTTACCCAGATTAGACGGTAATGATAAATCATCCCAATTCCTTCACAAACGCCCCAGTCCCACCAGGGCCACAGCGGGTGAGTGAGTTAATTTATGCTTGTTTGGGATGTTTTTGAACGGGCACTACATGCAACGGGTGATCCTCGTCACGTCGAACATCCATCGAGATGGATGAATTAACAAAAGGGGGAAAAAAGGAAACAAATACGTAGGGTATTCAGTGAATTGTAATTCTGTGGGTCGTAGGACATGTAGTTGTATATTTTTTGAATGTTGCTTGTAATGCATTGGTTGTGTTGAAGATGAGCAATATTTATTGTTTCAAAGCCAAAGAAGGGTAAGTAAAATGAGGTTGGATAATTCCATTTATGTTTTAGCATAAAATGGCAAGGAGTAATAATGCTGACGTTGGTTTGCTTATGAATGTACCCCAGTTTAAATGCATTATCACTGCCCATTACTCACATGCACTCCAGTCAAAGACCCAACAATGTCTAGAAACAAACACATTCCCAATCCTGCACATTCCAGCATTAGTCGTCCGTCATTCATCTCCGCTCTGCTGAAAGTAGCAAAAAAAAAAAGAAAAAAATCCCTCCATAATGATGCATAATAGTGAAACAGAGCTATCCAATTCCAGCCGTTGCGATCGACCACTTTTGCAACGGTTTATTACGCAACAGCTCCAATTGACTGATTGCAACGGTTCGTGCTGCAGTCTTCGCCTTACGGAAATGGGACGATGCTTTCCTTTTGCACCCGAGATGATCTAGCCTCCTTTAATGTGGTCCGTGCTTGCCAGCAGGAATTGGTGACCGGTGGAAGCTTTCATTAATCTTTATTAAATCATATAAGCCCTAGAAAGGCGAACGATCAACCTGTGAAAGCGAAAGTACCTGGAGGACGAATCCCTTGGCTTCCTTGATCGCACGATATCTCACCGGGCAGAAGGAGACCGAGAACAGATACTTGCTACAAAGATACAGCAGGGTGAACTTCGTTTATTAAATTGCTTTCCTATTATGTTTGAGGAAGAACTGCAACATTGTTTGGTGCGGCACGGAAAGGAACGGTTCAGTGGGTGAGAGAACTGTGGGCAACTGTTAGAAGAGTTAATGTTCGAAGGCTCTTGATCGCCTTCATGGGCAGAGCGAAAGCATCGTTCGTGCTGTTTAACATTCTAAAAAAACGACCACCAGAAGTGGTAATTCTTTTCCTCCTCAGCTCTAGCGTCGCCAAACTAGCTTCACCAGCTCAAAAAAAAAACAGTCCAAACTGTGGGTGATGTTGATGTTTGATTGATTTGCGATCAATCGTAATTGGTGAAGGGGGTCATTTCGGAACGCTAGGACGGTTAGTGGTGTTCGGTTGCGAATTGGCCGCAAATTTCGCTCGCACTCGCTGGTGAAGGTGATCGCGAGTGAAGAATTTCCCTTTTGTTTCTGTCTGCCTTCATCTCACGGAATCATCGATCGCAACTATTCGCATGATCATCTCACCACTGTATGTGTTGCTGCTTGTTTTGTTTGTTTCTTTCATTTCTTTCCACTTGCCTTACTACCGGAACCGGGTACGATTTTTCCTCTAATGACGAACGCGGCCGTACGAGGTGATTTCGAAGCGTCACAGATCTGCACCATTTGTACACCGTTTTGTCCACCTTTTTGCTGATGTTGATGATGATCGTCTCGTGAATGGTCCAATGACCAATCGGTATCCGACGTTTGTCGGTAGCCTCTCGTTTTCGTTGCAGGCAGTGGAGAGATGGTGAGGATTATTTTGAGGTTTTTCTTTATTTTGGGTGTCTCGATCGATGTTAAACAGCTCGTTAGCTCTTATTCGGGTTAACAGTGAGGGTGGTTTTGGGCTGCTTCCGTTGGTAGAAAATTGAGCGAATGCTATTGCAAAACTTACATCTAGATTGACAAGGCGATCTTGATGGATTGGTCGGCGAATGGTTGATATGTGGATTTTTTCTTTAACTGCGCAACAATTAACAGAAACACCATTTAATAACGTGATTGCACCGGTGCGTTGAAATCAATAGCTAGGGTTTTTGCATTATTTAACAGACTACACATCAAGATGCAATTTCCAGAAGATGTTTATATAAGTTGCCTTAAGATTTCAATGATTAAGATCATTGATTCCAATAAGTTTTTTTTAGAAACTTGTTTGAGACAGTTATAGATCAAGGATTCCACGGTTCCGATTAGGATTTGAGTTCGTAAACTTAAAAGATCTAGAGATATTATATTTAGGAAAAAATAATACATAACATTAAAAAAAATGCTTCAAATTCTCGTAAACAATATATTTCCCACAGATGTGTTTTATTATTACGCCTTATATTTTACCACCGAAAAACAAAAACAAACATCCTCCTTGTGTGCATTTTTCCCCCAAAAAAAGCTCTTGCTTATCCATTAAAACCTTCACGACGGCACAAACGCAAAACAAGCAAAGAATTCGTAATTCAAAACATCTCTTTACGTCCGAAAAACGTGCGCAGATTTGTATGTGACCGGTTTCGATTCACCATAGTGTCTGCTGACCGTTTTTGGTAGTTCATATTTTACGTTCATCATGTTTGCCGGTGGCTATGGTTTATGACTCACCTTCTGGTGGGCTCGTTGCTCTCTTTACTTTCTTCCTCGAGGTTTAATATTGTGTTGTATATTTTGTATTGGTTGTTTTTCTCTTCCTTCCCATTTCTTTTTTTTTTTTGGACCAACGCGAGTGCGTAGCGTTCGTAAAGCGACACATAAATCAGACGATTGATTGTGGAGCAATAAGATTTTTCCTTTTTTATTTCGGTCTTTTCGGTTCGTACGATTGAAGTCACCCGTCCGTGGATGTGTTGCGTTTCCCCCGTTGGCGCTAGCAGACGAGCTCGCTTGGACATAACGCAGCAATTGTTGGGGGTTGAAGTACAAAAAAAACAACTAAACCACAAAAAAATCGAAAAGGTTTCAGCCCTATACGCCCAATACGCCCCTCAACCTCCACTATTAAATTGGTAAAGGTTTCACTTTTTTGCAAATGTTTCTTCTCCTTTATTTCTCCAATCGTAAACATTTCCCGATCGTACGGACACTGATGAAGATCTTCCCGCAGTAAGCATACAACTGCAAGGTGGAGTATTGGGATGGCAGACGCAACTATCATGTCCCCCCTCCTGACGAGGAGGATGTTTAATTAGAACTAATTGTGGGAATGTTCGTCAAAAGCGACGAACCATATCGCCTGTTTGGCGATATGCGCAGAAAACAAAAGGAAACCGATCATGTAATATTGTGCTAGAAGTCGAATCGTCTAATGTTTCCAATAAAAGCACGGCCAATTTAAAATCTTATCTATTTATTCGTTGCTGGTAACACTTTTTTTGTAGCGATGGAAACGAATTAAATAAGACCGAAAGTGAGCACTTTCTCCATGAAATGCACTCCTGCAGCACGTCCGGAATTGCAATTGCAAAAGATTCTTTTCCCATTCCCTGCTGTTTAGTCGTTACCCTCCTCTCCATAAGTTAATTTCCCCGGAAGGTGCATACCAGAATAAGTCCCTTTGACGCGTGGCCCACCCTTAAAATCGCTGAACCTCATCTCGATCACGTGCTACACATTCAGTTTGTGGTTATGTGGTTATGGTGAGGCGAGGAACACAAACCGGAGACAAAAGGGCTACGATACGGGTGTTTGTTGGAGGGTCGATCCAACACCGATCGCGACGCAAGTACAAATCATTCAACCCCTTCAAACCCTTTCAAACTCTCTTTTTTGTTCCCTTGCGTGGACAATGGGGGGCAGGGAAAACTTACCTCATGACCTGCCAGTAAAACTACTACCGGGCCGGTTACAATTGTTGGTGGACGCTTTTTGAAGATCATCGGTCCGATCTCGTTTCGCAGAATCGCTAACCGCGACGACGGTGGCAACCTCGAGGGTGATGCAGCCCGTCAGCCGAAGCAAAGAAAAGACAACACAACACAGCCCGACAATGGGCCAATGGGTTGGAGGTGGTATATAAGCAGGTGAATTTCGGCAGTCTTTGAAGCATTCCTTTGCGGTCGGTGGCTGAAGATAGATCGTTTCACCAGTCGTTCCACCAGTCGTCGAAAAAAAAATAAACAAAATAATCCGGACAATATCAGAGTGAATAATTTTTTGCCGGGAAGGTGTCATAAACGTGTGATAGTTTTACGCTGGAAAGTGCACATTTCGGACAGACGGATTTTTTGTTTCTGCTTGCGCCAAACAACGAAGCGTAAATATACGCCCAGTGTAGCTGATAATGGTTAGTGAAGCTGCAATAGAAACCTCCAGCAAAAGGAGCAATTAACAGTTGCATACATTATCGATTGAAAGTTGTACAAAAGACATGTGATCGTGATCGTGCAGATCAGCGCAATAGCGATCGCGTTTAAACGAGTGAAATCATTCACCGAAGTGAAAACTGTCACATAAAGACACTGGTGCTGTGATAAGTGATGAGCAAGTGGGATGAAATCGAATGTGTCCATTTAACATAATAAAATGTGTTTCAAGTTATCCTTTATGTGTGAAAGTTTCAATGTCTATGATTGAAGTTAACATATCCTATTTAAATGCTCTTAAAAATTATCGCAACGTCTAAACTGACTTAATTTAATTTAAATGTATTCAAAAGACTGTATCAATAACATATTACACTACCAATTTTCCTTGGACTTAGATATTTTCTAAGTTAATTAAGACACTTTGTCCAAGTGCCCTTCAGTTTCTTCAGCATACGTTTGACATTCGATTTAATCTGGACACCCATTAACTCATCACATTTCACTCGATTCTCACCTGTTGCTCGATTATCATAACAATACGCTTGTGCCGATCTTGCACCAGTTTTCAGACGTGTTTCACCACATTCCCTTTACCGTCTTTTTTCGATCCCTACAGGCTGTGAAACTGGTAGCCTTGGTCTTGCTGCTCACGGTAGCCGTCCTTGCCAGCAAAGATACCAGCAAACCGGTCGACAGTGTGGCCATTGCCAGCACGCCGAAGAACCAGCAACCTTCCACACCTTCCAAGGCACCAGCCGTCACCGGGGCGAAGAAGGCCCCGCACGGGAAGCGTGAGGTGACCAGCTACGGATTACCGCACCATACGCATCATCGTTACTCGCTTGGACATGCGCAACCACTGACGGAGTTCTACGCTCCGGCCACTAGCCATGGATCGTACAGTTACAGCATCCCGCAGCATTCGTCATTCCCGTCCATGCACGGACCGGCTTCGTTCGGGACGCATAAGCTCTACCTTAGCCCAGCACCGGCCGTCACTGGGTTCAAGTACACGCCGGGTGTGGCTTCATCGCATGCCTTCTACTCACCTTCGCTTGGACATCATGCGTCGCATCAGTCCTTCGGTGGTGGATTCGTTGAACCTGGACCGGTTAAGTATGGTACGTTCGGTTCCAAGGATTTGGCCGACTTACTGAAACAGATCCACTCGGTGGGTCCGCTCACGATTAAGGCCGTCCCGAGCAGCTACGCGTACGGTACACCCTTTGCTGAGTCGCACGACACTGGTAGCAATCCTTCGGTGCTGTTCGATAGTGGTGCCTTCCATCTGAAACCGATGGCGCTTAAGTTTCACGAGGTGCCTAACTTTGCTCACGGATCGAGTCTACCGCAGGCAGCTGCCTTGACGGCACCGGCAGGTCCCACGTCAACGTCTTCTACGTACGGACACGTGGCACACACGCTCGGTTACGAACCGTCGTACGCTAGCGGAGTCAAAGGACTACGCCACTATTCCACCTCGAACGTACCGACGAATGATCTCTACTCCGGCAACAAGTACATCTCCACGCTGAATCTACATCAGCCCACGACCGCCACCATGGTGTCGCCGCTGCATACGTCAGTTCACTCAACGGTCGGTCACCAGAAACCATTCAAACCCTCGACCTATCTCGGTTCAACGCATGAAACCATCTCCGCTCCATCGACATCCCACATCGGATCGTATCTGCCTCCTTCGCTGCAGTACCTTCCGCCAGTTAGCAAAGGCACACCGTTCCCGCACAAGCACAGTTACGAATCACCTGCCAAACATGGTTACCTTCCACCAGCGCCACCTTCCACCAATGCGTACCTACCGCCGCTCCACAAACCTGCCAACGGATATTTGCCTCCCGTGTCCAGTGGTAGTAGTTCCAACTATATCTCCCTAGAATCGGGTTCCGCTCCATCATCGTCCGGTTCGCACGAGGATACGGTCCGGAAGCCACAGCTGCACCATCACCATCATCAACACCATACGGAGCATTCTAGCGAAAGTCTCGAGTATAGTGGAGCGACCGCACCCGTTCCAACGCCATCTGCCGTTACATCAGCGCATCACTGGAAGCACTAGTCCTCGGTACATAATACACTTACACTCCGACAAGTACGATCGGCTAGTTTGAGCTAGTGCAGTGTTAGTATTCGAAATGCAGCAGTCACAAATGCTACGCGCTAAGTAAGTAGCGCATTTCCTCTTTTTTTTGGTTTGGTGGTACCACACGGTACGCATTTTGTTTCCGACATTTTGACCGCCACGCCACCACTTCACACATGATCAGTTTGCAAATTGTCCGATACGCAATAGCTCATAGGGGAATACTTAACTCTACAAAACGGTAACGATCGTATGGAAGTAGTAATAGTAGACAGGGGCCAACCTTAGCTTATCGTTAAAGTAATCGGCTTTGGACCAGGTTTGTGAGAATGAGCTGCCAGCGCTAGGGTGTAGAATGTACGATAACTTATATATGTTAATACTATTTACTGAGAGGTACTACCTTGGTTACGTGCTTCACTAATGGTCGCATTAGTAAGAGCGAACTCATTAAATTAAATAAAACAAACACACAACAATCGCCATGTTTCATTTTTAAATACTTCCTTTCACCACTTGCTGAACAGTCTATTCATCTCGTGCATAGTAAGTAAACCTCCATGTATTCCAGACGAAAGTGACACAGAGATTGTTTGCCCTGTGGGTGCCCGTTCCGGTGCGTGAATATCCTTCGCACACGTAACAAATGGTGGTTCATCCGAAAGCACTGATCTGGTTGGAATAGTTTCAATCAATTTCAATGATACGGTTACGCTAATTAAACGCTAATAGACACAGCATGGCAAATTGTACGGTGAAACTAGTCATTGGTGGTTTTTTGGCCATGGGTGATAAAAGTGTGTGGAAGCATAATCCCCTAACCGAGGGTCGTAGAAAAGAAAGATAAGTGTTTTACGCTGAACTAAAACGGGGGCATTTTATTTTATGGAAATTTTTTAAAGTAAAAGTTTGTTACTACTATTCATGAAAGTTTATTGGTTTCAAACTTAATACATAATGAAGATCAGTAAAAAAAAAGCGATGATGAAGCAAGTTTACAAAACGTGGAAATAATTGCTGGTGCCATGACCAGGATATTGAGGTGTGATGCACACTATAAGAAGAACTGGCCTTGAAGAACATCGGAATAAGGCTGCATTCCACAAAGAAGTGAGTGGAGAAATTTCTTTTGGGAAGGTGTGCGCACATTGTTTGCATTGTAATAATATGGTGCGGGTCATGCAGATGGACTGTTGCAATATGGATCATTGCATTCATTGAGGATGAAGAAGATTTTGGGAAAGATTTCAATAATCTTGCATATATCTTATTTCGACGAGAATTTCACTTTGTTTGTTTGTAGTTTGTGTATATTGAATTCTTCTTTGTTTGGTTGAAAGCTTACTCCAGATATTCTGGATATATTCTATTATTTATGGGTCGTATAATGATCTGCTGTATCTATTTTAAACTCGTAATGGTAGAGTGTGAATGGTAGAATGGTTTTTAATGTGTTAGATCGTATGGTGAGGGCAGAGCTCATTAAAAAATGTTCCCTTTTGCCATAGCCCTGTTTTAATGCACGCTTCGCTTCAATGGTAAACTGATTTTTACCATAAATTTCCTACATCCTAGAAATAATACAAACAAAAACCTTGAACTTGTTCATGAATTATACGGTAAACAATAAGTTCCAAATTTTGGTTCCCACGTAAAGTTAACAAGCAAAAGCAATAAATATCGCACCACACCACCAAGCTTATCGGTGTTCCGGCGTATGAAACGCTACCCGATCATCGTTTTCATCTTGTGTAGCGATCGTAACAAAAGGCACCACCACGTTTCCACCGGGGGCAAGGTCGACCGAAGGAAAGCGTAAAGAAATCCAAACGACTCGGCACGCGTATTCCGCCTCTTGATGAGCAGTGCTCTGCGCTGCTGGTGGTGAAATGTGCCCCATGCGCCACAAATGGACGTACGAATTGCATCATGGAAGAGACGTTGCACTTGCCCCGTACCGAGTCATCTCTTTAGTGACTGAATTTCACATACGCACTCCCCGTAAACGAACCGATCGAATAATGTCGATGTTTCAGGCGCTAACGTGCTCCTTTCAACGGCTTCCAAAGCCTGGCGTGGCCATTGCTCTAATTATAACCCATCCTCAACGAGAAAGGTGGTGTAATTGGGTGGCTATGAGGAAAGTGTATTATGAGCTAAAGCGACTTGCAAATCGGCTTGCTCGACTTTACCGTCGCACTGTCAGCTGTAACAACCACTTGATCGTGTGTGCGCGATCTAACGAGCTGTTTATATGAAAGTAACCTTCACGACCAAACGAAAACCGTTCCATCCGAACATAGTGCCGGCTTACTGGCCGAATAATCCGTTTGGAAAAGTGAGGTGATCCGTGTCCATCCCGGTGCCGAAAGGCATAAGGGATTAGTGATGATGATTACGAACCCGCTCGGAACCGGTTCTATCCGTGCTCTACGTCGGCGAATGATTATGTTAGCGTTAGCGTAATGTAATTACTGTCGTTATTAGCTCGACAATACATCGACACCATGAAAAATCCGTCTCCGCACCAACGCGATGTGTCCGGAAACTGGTGCACGGAAAAAGGTACGATCAGCAACGAAACGAGAGCGAAAGCAAACACGGAAAGGTTCACCACAGCTGGGCGGTTTCGTAGCATTGCGCTCGGAAGTAACAGCGGACCATTCGGTCCGTGTGATCGTCTGTACAGATATCTCCCGATCTGCACGTGTGCTAAAGTGGGTCCGATGAAATAATTCCCATTTTTGACAAATTCGTTGCAAAAGAAACATAAAACAGTGCGACCGAACATGCCGCGTATGATCGCGCGTACAAGAAATCCGCCCTATCTTTGCTGTTTTCCTTTTCTACCGTGCTTCGACCATTGCTCAGCAGCAGTGGAGCAACATCTCTGCAGGTCTGTGCTGCTATGCTTAAGCTGATACTTCCCTTTTCTTCACACAAGAGCCGCTAGTAAACTGGCTCACTGGCGACGATTCCGAGATCTGGTAGATGGAGGCTACGATCGTACATGTCCGTGTTCCATGTTTTGACGGAATAAGGTTGTTAACCATGGAAGAACCATCGCTCTAGAAGGAAACTAACCAAAAACATACGCGCCCCTCAGTTTGACTCGTTTACCTACTTTAGGAGACTACCGGAAGCCGGCATACCCGGATTGTTCCCTACACATGATCATGTCAGTTTTGTCGCCTGCACGGCAATGATCGGAAAGGCACAAAAAATGGTTACAAAATCGCTTTAATGGTAGTTCCAATGTTTGTGGCATAATATCTGCGGAGAATGCGGAACACGTGCTCACATGGTGGTTGTGAGAGCAAGTTTGCACTTGGAAATGATTCAACCGGAAAGTTGTCACATGCTCTGGGAAAAGAGACATTTATGAATTTGATCGTAACTTTAGGTACCGAAAAATTGGCAACTGTTTTAATGACTTGCCTTGTGGTAACGTGGAATGGTTTGTTAGGTCTTGTTTGGAAGTGTAATACCATGAATGGGTTTCTTTTTATGATGTCGTTACGCACACGACACGTGTTTTTGGGGGGTGAATAAATAATACATAAATTTAGTGTTTTTATATCTACCAGGGAAAGAGTTTTTATGGCAACTTGGAAATCTATAAACACGTGATCTCGATCGTACAACGAAGATTAGTTTCAGAGGCAGCTACTGATGTCAGTAATATTACAACGAGCGGATAGATGACCATCAGCCTGGTTAGGATAAATAATTTCCAACATCTATACAGCAAATCACCAAGGTTTTACCTTCTTTCGCCTTTCATTCCAATGATCGTTACATTTCTAATGCCCTTTCCACGTCTATTTATCGTGGCGCGGACAGTACGATTGGTCCACGCGGTCCCAACGATAAGCAGGATAATGAACTTGAAACTTAATCACTAATCGTACGAAACCGAACCGTCTCCAGTGCCGTTTTGCTAGCGCACAAGCGTATGTTTGGGCTTAAGTGTGCAATGGCGTGAAACGTTGGTCCCGACACCGAACCGGAGCCTGCCGGCTATCAGCCCATGCATCCACGGGGGCAGATGATTAGTCGTTGTTCATGTGATTACTTTCTACATAATTTTCAAACTTGCTGCACTGACAAAGCTAAATCCAGGGTGCACCTGAAGCAGGATAGACGGGCAACCCTTGGTCTAGTTGGTGGAGGCCAATGCCTGTACGTGTCTGTTCGTCCGCCGAGTGAGTGCGAAAGGGAGCATTGTATTTGCATACTGTTGCGATCTGCGTACCGGACACTGATGCGATCGGTTCGCAACCGGATGATGCATACCGGAACAAACGCCGAGCGCGTGGCACCCATTCACTTGCACTAATCTGCACACACTGCGTACCAGATACGCAGATAATGGTGGTGATGATTAGCACGCCAGCATAAATAACGAAGGTTAGGTCGAAGATGTAGGTTTGGGGCAGAAAAATTTCCTCAAGGAAGTTTGTTTTCTATCGAACGGTGTGTGGAGTTCCCCGCCAAAGGGTGTAATGGCAAGAACTGCACATTTGCTACAAAATGTGTGATACTTACACCAAACACCTTCAGCATTATCTTAGATGGTCGCGATCGCCAAAGGTAGTGGTATACCCTTTAATTCTCCTGCGATCGCATCGATCCGAGAGCAGAAGTAAGGAAGTGACTTAAACATAGCGCCCAATCAACACTAGCACACATGGCAAACGATAGATTCCACGGGGTCTCGAGCTCGAAAAGGGCTTCTGGCGGGGAGCAGCCCAGTCCTGTCCGATGCTCGTACACTGGGTAGGATTTTCCTCGTACAATAACAACCATTGCGATTGGAGCCTCTCACCTCGCATCACTCGTACCTCGGGCACACCAACGGCTACAACTCGATCATGCGACCGAAACCAGCCATCATTAATGGTAGGCGAAGTGTTGTGGGCTGCCCTAGCTTCACCGTCCATCCTTTTTTGTCGCGTTCGCGTTTTCCGCTTTTCCGCTTTTCCTTCCGTTCGGCACGCGAGCGCGCTTCACTGCAAAAAAACAAGAAAAGAGGCATTGGCGTATTTGTGCAGTGCTGTTTGGAACGATTATTTTTTCCCTAACCCTTAGCACCGCCCTACCGATGGGCTATGGTACCGTGCGGCATGTGGTGTAATATAAAAGACGCAACACCTATCAGGGTGGCGTTCATTTATCAATCAAAGCCCTGTACCGGTGGCAGGCCAGTGCGGTTTCTTGACGTTCCAGACATCTTCGTTATCGGCGTGCTGTGTGTGTGTTTTTTTTTCTTTACGCTGATTTTGTGCCCATCTGTGCAAGTGATCGTTTGATCGTGACTGTGAAAATGAAGCTGTTCGTGTGTATGATGATGTGTTTCAGCCTGGTTCTTGGTGATCCGGGCGTAATAGGACCGCAGGATGCACGAAAGGTGCGTAATCCTGCTAGTGGCCCGACGAGTTACAATACGATCGCACCACCGGACAGTGAAACGTTAAGCAAGCTGCAAAATCAAGTCGCACCGACGGTTCAAATTCCCAGCAAATCTTTGACCACGGTTAAAGTGCCGGAAGTAGCATCACCATTCCACACTGTTGCACCGCCGAGTGTAGTTCCGTCGCCCTATCTGCGACAACCTGCGCCAGCGATTGCTCCTGTGTCTGCCCCTGGACAATACTATCTGGCTATGGTTCCACAGACGGCAAGCAATCATATGCTGCAGCCTGGTATGTGATTCACAAAAAAAGAACAAACTTCAAATCATCTGGCACCTTTATCATAATGATCTACTTTTCTACCAAACCCTCCACAGCAACGACGCCCCTGATCATGCAGTACATTAATCCTCAGGGACAGCCTACTGGAGGTCTGCAATACATTCAGCTACTACGGCCGGTAGTTTATCCCTATGCACCGAACCAGCAATATCAAACCGCGTATCAACAGTATCCGGGTTATCTTCAGCAATCGCCTGCAACTCTTAGTAGCTCACCGCATGGTCCGGTCCCACCGACGCCATACAACGTGTCACCAACACCTCCACCGAGCACTTCCACCACACAGCCCGGATTCGTCCCGTTCCAGCCGGCCACCCAATATGCTCCGTTGAGCCACGGACAGCCTCCACAACCTCCAGCATATAGCAATGGTCCAGTAGGACAATATTCTAGCCCCGTTCTATCGTACTATCCACATCGGTTTCTTATCAACCCGTCGGAATTGAATTTCAACACAAATGAATATGTGCCATCGCCCGGTGATGGTGTCTACATCAAGGGTGTAAAGAGTATCCGGGCTTAAGCGTCGGGAAAACCTTTTTTTTAAACCCAATCCAAAAGACAAACCGAATATCAAAGTACAATCGTTAATCCCACGATCACAAACCCGTCCGCAGGTATATAGTATTAATGGCACCCTCCTGTGACTGGGCATGCAATTTTATTAATTAATTTATATCTGTTTTGTAACCTGTAACATGTGTCGTTGCCTACCAGATCCCACGAGTTCCAAAAATAAATAAATGATACATTTAAAATTTTGTTTGTAAAGCGTTTTCATTGGAAACTGTATGACGAAGGCCACATTTGGAGAAAACCTGCAATGCCAAAGGCCAGCTACTGAAGACCGTGTTTAAAGCATGTTCCCTCGGTTCTCTCGGCAATAAATATTATGCAATTTTACTGAGACAATTGTCTCCTAGTTGAAAAAACCGAGGACAATCATGCTTCGTATGGCAAATTTGATGTATGTTGCAGCAAGTGGCTTTCGGCCGATCTGTATTTAAAACAAAATCAAAAATCAAAACAAAAATGAAACAAAAACATAACGCAATAGAGAAAATATGAGAAAATTTTAATTGAAGTTAAAAAGAATGTTTTTAAAAGAAAAGCTGTTGAAAACCTGTCGTTTTGAACTGGTATAATCGAATTTGACATGTATACCAGTTCGTAGGCATTCGAATCGACCCGAAGCAAACCGAAGTTTGACAGTTGGTTTCTTCTTCGCTTCCAGCTTTCTCTGCTTCTTATTTATGTAAACTTTGACATAAACCGTATTGTTGCCGCTTTTTCCAATCACCAAAAAGGCTTCCGCATCGCTAGAAAATTAATAAATTTAAGCCAGAAAACAACATTTTCCATCTAGATAATCGTTTGTCTGCGTAAAACAAACGAAATGTGTAAGTGGTGTCGATGTTTTTGATGTTTTCCGATCGCTTGTTTCGGCGTGCGGTAGAGTTGGCGTCAGACCGCAAAAATCAATATGTCGCTAGCTCTACATCGCTACGCTGGTACAGGTTTTTGGTCGGGAATGTTTTTCGTGTGGTATGTCGGTGTACATTGTTTCCTTTCTGCATTTTAGCTGATCGTGATCGTGAATATCGCGGTGGAGGAGGTGGTCGTGGCGGCGGAGGCGGTGGTGGAGGTGGTGGTGGAGGTGGCGGTGGTGGAGGAGGAGGTGGCGGTGGTGGACGCCATCGTTCACGGTCCCGCGAGCGTCGCCGTAGCCGTTCCCGAAGCCGTGGAGAGCGGAGAAGATCGTCCCGTTCCCGCTCGCCGTACCGAAAGCATCGTTCTCGTAGGCGTAAGCCATCGCTTTACTGGGATGTTCCGCCGCCAGGTTTCGAACACATTACACCGCTACAATACAAAGCGATGCAGGCTGCCGGACAGATACCGGCTAACATAGTAGCGGACACACCGCAGGCAGCTGTCCCGGTGGTTGGTTCAACTATCACACGACAGGCGAGGCGGTTGTACGTGGGCAACATACCGTTCGGCGTGACGGAGGAAGAAATGATGGAGTTCTTTAACCAGCAGATGCATCTGTCCGGTTTGGCTCAGGCTGCCGGAAATCCGGTACTTGCCTGCCAGATCAATTTGGACAAAAACTTTGCGTTCCTGGAATTTCGCTCGATCGACGAAACCACCCAAGCCATGGCATTCGATAGCATTAATTTTAAGGGGCAAAGTTTGAAAATTCGAAGACCGCACGATTACCAGCCCATGCCCGGTATGACCGATTCGGCGGCGGTCAATGTTCCCGGTAAGTGAAATAGTTGTTCACAGCGAGACGATTACGATGTGCTAATTTGTGTTTCGTGCTTCGTTTTTAGAAAAATTCTCCGGCGTTATCAGCACAGTGGTACCCGACTCACCGCATAAGATCTTCATCGGTGGTTTGCCGAACTACTTGAACGAGGATCAGGTACGTGTTGCTTGGCAGCGTGGTTCGATGTACCCTTCTCAGCCTGCACTAGGCAATCTGAGAAGCATTAATATCGTAGCAGGCTTTGAAACAAACAGGAACACGAATCGAACGATTTATTTTCTAGTGGTTGAGGAAGTGTCTATGCCAATGCTGCGGGATGCAATAGAACAGAATGCATGCATGGAATTTCATCCCGGTCTTTAGGTACTTGCGACAGCGTAAAAAACAATCGCCGTTTTCCCAATTTTTTTCCTCTTAGCCCAGACAAACGCAAACAAAAAGGTTCAACCAAATGGCTACAGCAATCAATGCAACAAAGATTAAATCAGATTTCAGTTGCACAGCCTCCATCCTACATGGCATTTGAAATAGTGTGCAAGCAACAAGTTATGCTTCTCGCTGCTGCCAATGAGCTAGAACACATGGTGGCTGTTAAATTGTGCTTTTATCCCAACGACATCACAGAAATTGGCCCGGTTGTATGAAGAGCGTTCCCGCGTGTTCGATCCGCAGACGGTAAATTTGTCTCATTTCAGATGCCTTTTTGGAAATTTTTATAGCTTCTTGTAAGGACGTTTATTTTCAATCTACTGGTACATTTCGTTTTTTCCCCCCCTTACACAACGTTTAGGCAGCGTTTTCAGATAGGATCGTCGGTATCCTTGTTTTTTTTGTTTTGTTCTACAGTTGCTCAGTGCAAACACCCGGGGAAGGGGCGCACGCTAAAAAGGAGCCGAAGGATTTGTATCTAGAATTAAATTTAACTTTCAGCAAGCCCCTTAGCAAAACAGCTTAAAAACTAGCGTCCGAGCAAAGAATCCA
>STHD01000004.1:38489593-38548114 GCA_016170015.1 Anopheles longipalpis
CGACGGGGACGTATTGAGTCGGAGTAGGGTATGGAGTGCCTATATTATCCTTCTAGAGGCTTCGGATCCATACCCATATCAGTGCGGTATGGCTACATACACTGACAACAGAACAGACAGATACTATATTAAGGAGATAGGTGTTGACCACTCCTACACTATTGTGAAATTTACTGTTAGCTATAATTTTTAAATGTTACATGAATTATCTTTGAACTACGACGAAGGAACTTAACCACGAACTATAAACACACACTACTTGACGCTATAAGGATTGACATTAAGGGACAATTAGGCTGGTGTCATTGCTCGGTCGTATACGATTTTATCGTACGACCAAATTGCAAGGGGTGTCATTGCTCATACGATTTGGTCGTACGATTTTTTTTTTTGAATTGGCCGTTAAAACAATTTGTTTACATGAACACCGAGCAAATAACACCTATTTCGCGTTTATACTAGCGAGTTCAACTTGTTGCAAGCGACCGTGCAACCAAATCAAAATCATTTGATTTGGTCGTACGACCAAATTGGTCGTGCAACCTTATCTGTCAAATCCCATACATTTGCCTTGCAACTAGTCGTATACGACCGAGCAATGACACCAGCCTTAGCAATTGTCGCGTTTGCAAACGCGATTCAGATTTCTTTTTGCGAAACTCCATATAAAAAAATTGCGAAAAGTCGTCATTAAATATTGTAAAGTTTGAAACAATCGAGTGATTTTTTATTTTTCAAAGAATGTATGTGTTGTATATAATTTTTGTGATTGTAAATACTATTTTTAATAAATAAGAAAAAGGCTGTTATTTCGAAAAAAAAATCTCATCTCGTGGAAATTTCCCAAAAAAATTTATAAATTTTATAAATTGATTTATTTTAATGCGAATTGGTTGAAATAAGTTTAATTTCACACAAATAATGTTTTACATAAAAAACGAATAAAAACTAATATAAAAAATAAAAAAAAAACCTAAAATTATGAAAATTTCCTAAGGCTATAGCGTTACCTTTTTTTTGGGAAATTTAGCAAAATTTTATAAATTGATTTATATTAATGCCAATTGGTTGAAATAAGTTTCTTTTCACTCAAATAATGCTTTAAATAAAAAAGAATAAAAACTAACAAAAAAATTCTAAAAAATTGAAAATTTCCTAAGGCTATAGCGTTACCTTTTTTTTGGGAAAAATAGCAAAATTTTATAAATTGATTTATTTTAATGCGAATTGGTTGAAATAAGTTTATTTTCACACAAATATTTATTTACATAAAAAACGAATAAAAACTAATATAAAAAATAAAAAAGTTCTAAAATTATGAAAATTTCCTAAGGCTATAGCGTTACCTTTTTTTTGGGAAATTTAGCAAAATTTTATAAATTGATTTATTTTAATGCGAATTATTTGAAACAAGTTTCTTTTCACTCAAATAATGCTTTAAATAAAAAACGAATAAAAACTAATAACAAAAAATTAACAATATCTAAAAATATGAAAATTTCCTAAGGCTATAGCGTTACCTTTTTTTCGGGAAATTTAGTAAAATTTTTTAAATTGATTTATTGTAATGCGAATTGGTTGAACTAAGTTTCTTTTCACTCAAATAATGCTTTAAATAAAAAAAATTATACTATAAATTTGAAAATCTCCTCAAGCCTTTTTGATGGCCCGTTGTTTTGAAACATCATCACTGAGCTTAAAAAATTTGCCTTTCTCATCGACTTCATCAAAACAATAAATTTAGCACTTATTATAATTTTCTTTGCTTGAATTAATTTCATTTAATTCAAGATTATGTTCTCGCTACCGGCTCGATAAAAAACGTAAACAAACCTTACACGAGTAAAGTTAAACAAAAAAATTATTTTTGAAAATTGAGCAACTTTTGTCGCGTTCGCAAACGCGACAATTGCTAAGCATGTAGTGACGGGGTTACTGCTGAAGTCTTGAATATTATTGAAGTTTTCGCACAGAGTCACAAATTGGAAAACTATTTACTGATTTGTGGAAGGACGTTAAGCAAATTTAGAACATTAAGGCTACAAAAAGGAAGTTGCAAGAACACTTGAAAATTATATTTAAAAATAGATACGTGTAATGCTCTTGGCAAGCACTTTTGTAAAATATGTACCGTGACATGGGATTTATGCTAAGAAAAAAAGCTAATATATTTAGATGTAACTACTTTTCTATAAATTTCGATTAAGTAATGATGAATTCATTTAAAAAAAAGGAGTTATATTATAACTTCTTTTTTAGAAAGGCGCGTATCTCTCATCTTCAAACAATGGAACCGCTAAAGGAATGAACGGGGGTGTGTGTGTTTCAATAAAGGGTATGATGTGAATAATGCATTTGTGCATCAAATAATTTACCAGTTTTTGATGACATGACAATTTATGCATCATATCGTGGGCAGAATTTAGAGACAGAGAGAGAGAGAGCGCGCGTTCAGGGTGAAGGGCGACAATACCTAGACATCGATGATGATTTATTTGATTTGAATGCATTTTCTGCGTTGCGTTTGCAACTGTCCCGCGTGTATGCATTGTAAACTGATGGTGGCCAAGTCATTGAACCCGGGGGGAAGCAAAATGGAAACGACCGGGAGGGGGACGGTTAATCTATCATTCGCGACAACATTCACGAACCGTAAGCACAACAAAACACGTGCTCTTGGTGGTCGTTCGCGGGTGGCTGATTTCGCACACAATGGCCACACACGGTGGACACGATCGCGGTCGGTATTGCGGTGCGGTACGGTGAAGCATATGGATGTACACAGCGTCGTTAAGAAGCGGAAGAGCGCCACCCTATGTCACCGGTGCGCTACTAAACGGCACCGAATGCTTGGTGGCATAACTGATTGATGAGATTAGGAAGGAAAAGTGACCGTTTCGGTTCGTATGGCTGGCCGACACGTACACTGGCCCGGGGTGGGGGGCCGTGTCATAATTATGATCCGCAACGGTAGCAAATGGCTGTGTACCGCAGCATAATATGATTGGTGTAGCAACTAAGTGGAACGAAAATGCCAGGCGTCAAGCGTGATTGTGATAGCAATTATTAACCACTGGCTGGGTGTGTGGATGAGTTCCAGCTAAACGAAAGGATTGCTTTTTATTGCGAGCAGAAAGCAACACATAATTCGCTTTGGTCGAATGTGTCTAAAGCTTGGGAGAAAGCTTTACTGGTTGAGCAGGTTGTTTTGTAGGTAAGTAACAATTGAAATCAATAGCAAATAGTTTTTAATTGAAATAAAAAGGCGAAAATGGGTAGGGTTAAGGTACAATCAAATCAACGAAACTAATCGTTTTTAGAGGTTGGGTTCATTAGACAGATAATTTCTATTTGATTGCCGATGCAATTGGTGGTGGGTTGATAAAAAACTTTTTCCTCATCCTTAGATAATTTCCTTTCAATTAGTGGATTTTTTTTTGTGCCCAGAATCGAGGATCGTTCATCATGAGCGTAAATTTGTTATTGCTTTCGTATGCTGCAGTTTACAAAGTAATGATCATTTAAATCTTTTGTTAAAGTACGATTAAGTTCGCTCCTTTTCCCGTGATCAGCTTTAATCGTTCAACCTGCATCCAGAAAAAAACCCAGCCCAGAATAACTAATTACTCCTCACGAGGATAAGGTGATTTCATAATATTAATTATCGATCCATGATCGAATGATGTTTATGGGTTTGTGGCGTTTATGTGGCCTTACGCATTTGTTGTTGTTTCGGTCACTGAGAGAGAGAGAGAGAGCAAAAAAAAAGCCGGTTATACCGGTGATTAGATCATCGCATGGCGGTGTGTAGATGGGGAGAGATAGAGAGGAAAAAAAGAGAAGAAGAAAGGTGAAAGTGTGCGTGTGTGCGTGTGTGTGAGCGGGGATTGAAAGTGGATTTTTGATATGTTGGCCACCGTTTCGGTAGTCGGCTGTTTATTTAACTGTCGTTATCTGATTATCTCATTAGGTTGTGATGATTTGTTTATCTTCATTAAAGCAGCCTGCAATGATTTAATGTTTTGTGCTTTTGTTTTAACATCATTCCGATTCGATTAATTTGTTGTGTAAGTTAGGTGTGTTTAATTGCAGTTTTTTCGTTGCTACCTGACACTGTATAACATTGCTCTGAGTGGTTTTTTTTATTCGTTAATAATTTACAAAATATGTTTTTATTTTTAATTTAACTTATACAAGCCATTAGAGTTATACTGCTAGAGCTGTATTAATGTGAAATTCAAATCGTTTTTTAATAGGAATTACAAAACCGAAAGGAAGCAGAACACTTCAGTCCACACGTATACGACTCCGTTGACTTTCGATCGGGCCAAAGGGCATCACACCCGTTGCCAGCAACGAGCGAATGATCTTAAAAAAATGAGAAAAAATGGAATTGAAAGTAAAATACCGAGTAGGTCAGTGGGTGTTTAGTGAAGGGCAAAAGGGCATCGAAAGGAAAGCAGAAGCAGAAGAGAACAGAAGAGCCGTTGCTGTGAGGGTAATGCTGCACCGTCCATGTGGTAGCAGCACCGATCGTTATGATATAACCAGGAAAGGTCAATATGCGTACCATCGATGTCGTCGTGCGTTAAGAAACGGGGCAGGTTGTTTTGCTGTCCCAAAACGCTTTCCATCCAACATGATCGTGTTGGTCGTAACGCGGTCGAAACAAACTGTTTTATTGTTAAAAACAAAGTTTTTTTTTGTTTCATTTTTAGGTTGTTGCATTCGGGAGCTTAACTGACGCAGGAAATGGCATGGCGACGGGTTGTTTCCTAAAAAAGTGGTGAACAGGTTGCACAGGTTTCGCTGCACACCAAGCTTCAAGGTCGTGTTGGATTAAACGCAGAACAAGCTCGAGGCGAGTTGGATGCACACTACCCCGCATCACACAGACAGCCGCGGCTATTCTTGTGCTATGGCGCCCGCTTACCGTCTCGGGCATCGCTTGCGATGAGCGCTCACTGAGAACGGGTTCGTCGCTTGCAGTCTTTCGTATACGGTCGTATGGTATTTTACGATGAATCGCTACAGTTCTTTACCACGGCATGGAACACGAGCATGCCGAAAGGGTGATGAATCAAGCCCTTTTTGGTGCGAGTAGAAAGGGAGAGCGCGGGCACAAACTGGATTCTAAAATGTAAGTTTCCCATATTTACTTCTGCCCCACTTTACTTCCAGCCGTGTGTCGAGTGAAACGCGACGCGTTCGTTGGGGTTTGAAGCCGTTTTTAAATGTCAGCCAGCCAGCCTAGTCTCACACTCTGCCCTTCAAACGGGATCCCCTTCCCGCCCCCTCCCCCCCCGCCCTTACCACGCAGGAGGGAAAATACTGCGTTGAAGATGTTGGCAGGGAATCAACGCCATCACCGTGTTTTCTTTTCGCGATCTACGTAAATGAGAAGTTATATAATTTTTGCCAACTCAAAAAACCGAAGATCGAAACGGGCGACGTGAAATAGTTTAACGATGAAACAGCGGTGGACATCCATATTAAAAGGGGTTTTAATGTATTTTTGTTGTTAGGCTTGTTAGGCTCGAAGCGAACCGAAGTTTAAACAGTTTGAACCAAAATTTGCAACGTAAGTCCTCAACACCCAACCACTAAACCGGAAGGTATAGAAATTGATTATTTTACTGTGATTATGTAAATAATCGCCACCCAGTAGCGATCCTCATCCCCAGAGAAGGAGTTTATAAGTGAAGTTTATTGGAAGTGCCACGGGAACGGGATAGACGGTCAAAGCACATCTCATCGTAGACGCACCAGCTTCTTTTTGGGAAGGTTTGTTGTGTTTGTAGGCTGTTGCATTACACAACCAAAAACGGCTGGGCGGTGTGGCTGGTCGCCCAGCATCCAACCTCAAAAGCAGGGCGCGCATGTGCCTGCACCGCAAACAGATGAGAAATAAAACCATATAAGATGGCAACCCCCGGCGGGGGGTACACTCGGTGAAGAAAATGGCAAATCGGTTTGTTGTATTGTAAGGCAATGCACGCAAAATACTACCAGCACGAGAAAGTTCGTGCAATCGGTGTGAGAGAGAGAGAGAGAGAGAATGCCCAGTGTGAGTGAGTCATATGGCGCCGGCTTGTTGGCACTCTGGTTGTTGAATTTTCAATCACAAAGCTTAACAATTGTTTTCACTATATAAAGAAAAAAAAAGAGTGAGAAAGACCATATGCTGATGAGATGAAAGCAAATAGCTCACCGTGAAATTGATAGCTTTTTGGTACATGTTCACACTTCACGCTTTTCGAGAGCTGCTCGAGGGATAGTTTTTCACACGGATTAGCAATTTGTTACAACTAACGCGTTGTAATCGTTTGGATGCGGACATCTCTTTCACATCTTCCCGCTTTTGGGCGCACATCGGGTGCGCATCGAGATCGAGGCAAATCAGGCGAACCATAACTACGTCATCACTCTCGCTTTCACTATAGCGTGGTGAGCATTTTTGGGGGGAGAAGAAAGACCGCAGCTTTATTTGGCCATTCGAAAAACGGTGCGAAAATAGGTTACGCAATTGCACAACGGGCTCATCTTTGTGCTTGGTTTTTTACCAGTGGACAGAAGTTATGCTTAAAATGTTTAAATTCGTCTTTGATTTTGGAAGGTGTCGGTCCAGATTTTATTCGATTTTATAGCTCGAGTTTGTGTCTCAGTTCTTGTATGCTCAACTGAATATGAATTTAAATTTAAAGATTTATTATTTTATGCTATAAACCATACTATAAGCATTCGACCACAGTAATTATAAAGCTTCTTCATACGATTTTGCAATAGAAAAGTGATTAAAATAAAAATAAAAAGCGTCATCACGGAGCGGGTAAGAAATTGGCAGAAGGTTTTGCTAGAGAGGCTTGACAGAAGGAAAATAGCTACACAGAGCTACCCTTCTCGACATGCAGCACTAGAAGGTGCACTAAAAAAAAAAACAAAATCGAAAAAAAACCCCATTCGCCTTAGGGATGGGAAAGAGAAAACAGAAACATAACAAAATAGAAGAGAAAAAAAATCACACGATCACTTAAAGACGACGGTGCATGCATCGGTTCTCCCCAATCACCACCCCACCATCCCTCCACCCAGTCAGGAGCATCAATGCACCGATGTTCACTTTGTGTCTACGATGTGGTTCATCTCGATCCATTCGCTTTTCTCGTTCACTCTCTGCGTCGCGCGAGACGTGACACTCTTTCATAAAATGCAGTGGCCCAAGCGATCCTCACCGATGAGAGAAGCCCTTGGAAGTATGGGAGAAGCGCATCAGAGTGAGCGAATACGAATATGAGCTGATCGTAAAAAAGCTCCTTCCCTCTAGCATAAACACTCCCCACCAGCTGGGGGTTGATCACATTCCCCCCCCCTCCCCCCCACCGAGACAGTCTTTGGCTGGGCCGGTAAAACTTGTCCTACCGTTCGTTACGATCGGTTCGGTTTTGTGGTTCACAGTTCGTTTTGGCCACTTCAGTGACAAACATCGCGAGGTACGTTGTATCTGTAAAGTTGTGGGACGGACAGGCATTAACCTCATCTCCCTTTCCCGTCCGTGTCCGTTCTATTCTTCACGTACGGTGCCGTTTTCAATCAGTGAATGTGGTTTGTTGCATATTAGCTCATTCCCGTATGTGTCGTTCCTGTATGTGTGTTAAGTGCTTATGTGTGAACCAAACTCCTTCGAATCGAGAAGTGAATGCATTTATCCTTAGCAGAGCAAGAAAAACACAAAGCTATTACATGAAGGATATCCTGTTTGACTGCCAGTTGAAATAGAAAGACGAGTGGTTAAAAACTCAAACCCATGTTACACCTGTACCGCGTCACGACACTCCCCTTGCGGTTGGTAATGTGGTAAACGTACCGTGTGGCCCATCTCTTACGTACGGCCCATCACGAACATCGTCTAAGCCCTTCTTTGTCTCGGTAGTAATCGGATTGCGGGAAGGCTTTTTTTCCCCTCTGTAGAATGTCCATCGTTCCCCCCACCCAGCCGTTCAATTGAGCGATGAAAAATCAGCCTCATCTCGGTACGTGTCCTCCTGTGGTCAGGCTGCAAATACCGATTTGGTGGCCCCGCACACAATATGTGTATGTGTGTGTGCATGTGTGGGAAACCGAAAGTGTGGACCTGGTCCTGGTTGTTGGTCTGGTTCAACCCCGGTAAGCGGCTTGTTTGCTTTCTTCCGGCTAGTTGGTGAAATAGAATGTGAACATAACATCTCGGGTTTTTTGTTGTTGCTGTGAGCCATGGTAGCTTTGTGTTCGAGTCTTTTGGGGGGGAGTCTAAGCCGGGGTTGAGTTTTTTTTTTCTTTAAAGTAAAAGGTGTTTAGTTTAGCGACACCCACATAACAATGATAAGATTGACATTGAGAGCACAAGGTAGAAATGTTTACAATAACAGAACGTAAAATTCTAACCTTGAAGTTGATTTTATACGTTTTTGTGCAGATTGAAAGATTTTGTTTTGTTGTGAATATGCTGACATTTCAGTAGTGAGGAATTTTAACGAGTATTAAAAATCTTTGATCGCTGCCCATAAGAATCATTAGAATAATAATAAGAAAACTACTTATTAAATCTACACAAAAAGGAGTCGATTTAGGCTTGGACAAAGCCCGAAAAGAGCTGATTGTTTTAGTAGTACGTTTTTCGTTATAACGTTATTAACTTTCGTTTTTTGACAGTGTCGAAAGAATATAACATATTTTATTCGTAACTTTTAAATGTGTTTAACATGTAGCAAGTTTAATTAAATTAATAAATTTAATAGTTTAATAGAAATTCTTTTTTAAGGCCCAGATTCTTAGTAATAAATAGACAAAAATCAAAGTTACATTCGATTCTGTAAACTCATCTCTATGCAATAATTTATAAATGTGTTTTGCAAATCGTTAGCTATATTTCAGTTGACACGAAGAGTTAAAATATTTTTCAACTTTTTAATACTGTTTCGATACTTTTTTAATTCAAACGTCTGTCATTTTGTAAATAATTAAAAACAATCATATCTGGGTAGTTCAGTTTAGTACTTATAGTATATTTTTTATTAGAATTATTCATTGTACATCTTTTTTTTTGGAAGCAGTCACAAGCAGGCATCAATTATCAATGTGTGTAATCCAAATGATCCATACACTCCGAGTTTATGTAAATTCTTAAGAAAGGAATTAGTAAGCGATAAAAATAAGGCTTTTGAAGCATCACATTTGCTACACCTTCAAAACAATATTCAATTTATTAAGACCACGAGAAACCACGAAAGGAAGTACACTTATGCGAAATTCCCTTACTCGATTGGCCATTTAACGGAATGAACCTCAATATATGTGAGGCAAAAGAAAGCCACAAACTACAAACAATGCATAAAATCAACAGAGCAAAATGCAAATCCATTTCCAGACTATTTATTGAGATTTCTATACGAAAATAATTACTGCTTCAAGTTTTTATATAATAAAAATATAATAAAATAAAATATAAAAAAAAATAATAATAAATAAAAAAAAAAACACATTAATATTTCAATTTCAGCCTAGTGAATTTATCTACCTAAAAAAAACAAGGCCTTGCTACTATCATCAAGTGTTGGTAGACTTCGTTTCACTTTTTCCCTATTGCTCTAAACGTTAAACAGGAATCCGTAGTGAACTAAACAAGTTCTTTTCTATAAACATCGAACGTGTGCATTGCGTGTGTGTGTGTGTGTCTTTCTGTGTCGCCATTTGTGAAAAGTGCATGTGCAGCAGCCAGTTTGGTGAGATCGTGTCAACCGACCCCCGGTGGAAGGAAGAAAGTGAAATCAGGTGAAATCCGGTAAATGGTGAAAAACGTGTGTAGGGGTGAAAAACAGAAATAACTCGATCGTTTCCAGTACTAAGAGTGATCTGTTCAGCTTTTTTTCACCACCCCCCTCCGAGCGAGAGAGAAATGGCGTGGAAATCACATACGATCGTTCTAATCTCGTTGTTGATCGGTAAGTTTTAATAGATTTTTTTAATTGTTTTAAATCGAAAAAAGCGACACAGAACAGAAGAAATGAAAATAATTTCAAATAGAACAGAAACTTCCATCAAACGATACAAGAATGGTTTTACAACCGCAGTGAACCCATTTGATTTCCCATTTTGATTCCGAGCGCTGGCCTATTGCAAGGCCAAGTTGTCGTAAAAACAAAGAAAGAAAGGTTAAAAACAATAGACCACACAGACACATAACGAGCTACGAGTGTTTTCCGGATATGGCCATGATCCTGAATTAGTTTACTTTTCCGGCTTCGGTATTTTTTCTTCTCTCGCTTCTTCTCCTTGATGCCCCCCCCCCAAGGAAAGGGTCATGGTGTTTAATGTAAAGCATAAAGTTTATGTTGATATTTCTACGCAGCTAGAAGTGTGTGTGTGTGGTGCCACATTTCCAAACGTCGTGCTGTGGCCCTGGCGGGCATAAAGAATCCGTTCCGACCACGACTCACTACAATTTTTGGGGTACTGATGGAATAAAACAGTTTCAACGGTTTATGGGTTATAGCGCGTTGAATCGTATTCGGCGTTTGCGAAATCCCATTGGGGCACTTGCCAAACCGAAAAAAAGGAACGGAATGGTTGGTTGGCTCGTTACAGTGTTTGTGGGACATTTTTACTGTCGTACAACATTTAATGTTTCCGAGACCGTTGGGGTACGTTTGGTGCAGTTTTTGATTTTAGTTTGCTTGGGAAAACAGTGAAAGAGTTAATAAGCTTTTGTTGATAATTTTGTGTTTTGTTAAAGTACATTGTATCTGTATTAATTTTCAGTTGAAATGAAACCAAATAAAAATAAAATGATATTAAAATTATTCCAAGAACGCCCTTACATTCCATCGTCCGACTGTTGAGGGAAAAGGACATGATCGTTCTTCTACGGTTGTTGATGGTTTATTGCATGCTGTTCATTTTATGGGGCAAATTCTACAAAGGAAGACCCTTTATCGAACCACTCGCTTGGAGCTGTCACACTGTGTGTACAGATGTGGTTAGTATCTTGTGTTTATTTGTATGGCCCTGTTGGTACATTTGGTTGAATCTTATCACACGTTTCGTTTGACAATTGGTATTCGTGGTATTTTTCCCTCCTATTCTGAACAATCCGACTATGCCTTACCCCAACAACTGTTCTAGTGCTATCATTACATTTTTGGAGAGTTAAAAAAAATGTTTTTTTTCCTACACAAAACATTCCATTTGGGAGCATTCTTCGTTTATTTGTCTGTTTGTTGAGGTTTTTTTTTAGGAAACCATTTAGTCAATCAAAAGAGTCAAAAGAATCAGCTGTTCTTGGAATCATTTTGAAATGATCAGATAAATTTCCTGTGTTACAAAACGATTGTTGGGATTGAAATGCGCCCACTTGGAAAGTGCTGCGATAAAAATATGCGCCCATTGATGGACTGCTTTTATTTTCTTTTGTCACACAGTTCCATAAAAAGTGGGGACACGTTTTATGAAACGGCAATCAATCCTTACCAATCTAGCGAGCAACCCTCGAAAATTCTGAAAACTTTTGTGCAAAACATTTATTGCACAATTCATAGAAATGTTTAAAGACAGGATTTTTTTTTTGAAGTGGTTTTTTTTAAGTGGTTAGTAAGAGGTAAGAGTAAATAAATGATATATAAAATTTCAATCAAAATATATTCATGTTTTTCATGGAATTCAGTTTTATCGTTTAATTTTTCCGGGTTGCAGTAAAGTTAATTGTTTGGATTTTTTCCGTATAGTAAATGTTCCCCTAAAAAAACTATGTGCATGTCGCATGGAAAAGCGTCAATTTGGGTTTCGGAAGTTTTTGTTATTTCCTTTTATTTATTCCGTGAGTACCATTGAATGTGCTTAAACATGATTAATTCTACCGGCACAGGACGGCAATGCTAAATTTTTGAAATACGTCATTGTGTAACGAAATTTGTCGTAATATCTGCTGGTTATTTTTTCTAGAAACCTGCCATTTACCAATTCTTATGAAATGGCCTAGAATTCGTTTGTGCAGAATTGCGTCACGCTTGACGATAGCTCTTTTGAGTGATGACGGATTTCGACTGATGACTTCAACATTCCAGCAGCCGCGTGTTATCAGATGGAAATCAGGAAAATTCTACTCCAACTGGAAATGGTTTGTTCCGGATTGTAACTATCTTGGTCATCGAAATTCGTCTGTTTTTCGTATTATTAATGTCTGCAGTTTGCAGTGCAGTTTTGATATATTTTACACCATAATAGTAAGAGCTACTTTGTGAGGTAAAATGTGTGCTTTTTCTTCCATTTGACGTAATATACCGAGCATCGTTAGTCGAATAAAATATGGTCCGATTTCCCCCCCAAAAAAAAAAAAAAGTCCACAAGCACCAACCACATTTAACCAACAAAAGTGAATTGCTTTTGATGTATTATTTTTACGTTTCTTCTTCCTTTTAAGTCATAAAAGCACACTGAATTTCAAAAAGAGCACTCCAACGAAACAACGATTGCCAGCATTCATAAATGGAAAACAAATTTCATTGCATTTCCCAAGTAACGCCACAAAATTTTGTTGCGGTACGATGAACAAAAAAAGGGAGCAATATTAAAAATTCCTTTCCTTTTTCCTGCAAGTGCAGTGCAAATGTAAAAGGGCTTTGGCAGCCGGGCTTTGCCTTGGTAGCAGCAGCCGCAGCGATGCAGCTAATTAAGTCGAATGCAAACTCCGGAATGTAGTTGGTCTGTACGTGAATGAAATAAGTAAATTCCCTCCACCCCCCCCAAATTCAAGGTGTTTTCTTCGAAAACGGAGTTCCTGATAACGCTTTTCTGCCTAGCAAATGGGCAAGTGGAAAGAAAGTTGAATGTCGTATAAGAGGCTTACTCTGGTAGAAAAAAAAATTGCATTAACCACCAAGTGAGGTAGTGGGTTCTTCCATACCGCCTTTACTTGTTTGGCTTTAGTTCTTCATTTCTCTATGTTTTCCATTGAATAAACGTGAGCGGGATAAACGAATTATTAGTTAAATGGTAATGCTTGAAAGTCGTGATTGCTCACCAAAAATGGGAAATTTGCTTGCAGAGTGTTGTCTGCTTGATGAGTTTCTTCTTACCTTTCCCGATTCCCGTGTTATGTAAGGTACGTGAAAAATAAAAATAAAACCACAAAAAAAAAACACACTCATCACGCCTAACTCCCCCCGAAAGCCATTGGTTGGCGGCAAGCGGCTTCCATAATCGGGGACCGCCCAATAAGGTTTTGTTTGTCGTTCGCCTGTCGACGATGCTTCGGGCCAAAAAACACCGACGTAAGAGTAACCACAAAACAACTGTTGTCAAGATTTTCACAGCTTCCCGCTGGCCGCACTGCTAAGGGTGAGAGAAGCATTTGTTTTTTTTTTATCCATACCGCCAATAGATGTTTGTCCAGGTGGCGTTACTGGAGAGGCCTTTTTTGTTTGCGGCGTTTTGGGTTTGTGCACACTCGAGCCGTGCGTGCGTGCGCGCGTGTTAAATGTCAGCCACAGAAATGGAGCAGATGAACAATCCATTTACCCATCCGGGTCATACGGATGACGTGCATGTACAGCTGTGTTGGAAACTATCTCATTCATAAGCAGACGCCGTTAAAAATGCATTGAGTGATTTTTGGTGCATGTTTGTTTCACAATTTTTCACAAGTTTGAAACGTTTTTGTTTTTGTTCTGTCCCAATTTTCCCACAACACAGCATCCAAAAAAACGCAACGCGCAAGCGTGAGAAATGAGCCGTAGACACTGATGAAACTTAGCTGCAAGATCAGATGAAATAAAGTTGGGCCAACCGATGGTAATGTGCATCAATGTGAGACGCATCAAGCTAAGCATCAACAACAACAACAACAGAAAAAAGCTCAACGAAAAGCAACGCAAAGTAATCAGCGTGGAAAATGATGTTTCTAAAGCGGCAAACACAACAGACTTCAAATGTGGGATGGGAAATAAAGAAGCAAAAAAAGCGCGCAAAGATAATTGTTTATTGCACCAGCGACGCTCGGGTATTGTGAAGGTGGATTGCTAATAGAAACGGTAAGCAGTTTTTTGGTGACATTTGGCACGTAACTCATTTTGGGGAAGTTATGAATGTGAAATGAAATATGATCAAGGGAGCAAGATACATTCTGAACTAGGTTTTTGGTACAAAGTTTTTGGCACACACACATGAGATGTGGTTTGGGAAAATAATTTAACACTAGAACTATCAAGCGTTTGAAACGTTTTTCGTTGGTGGTTAATTTTTAAACAATTTCGACAAGTTGAAGTATATTTTATTGTTTATTTTATAGATCGCACTGTAGAACATATATGTGAAATTCATCTTTCTACTACCTTAGGATTGTTTAGCCCCATGAAATAATGTGATGAATAATGTGATGAAGCGTCTCAGTTAAAATGACTGCTCGGGTAGTTCTAGTGTCAAAAGTGATTTTCTATTGAGACATTTATCACACTAAACCGTCCATGTTTTTGTTCATAGCATTAGAAACAAATTAAGAAAAAATAAAAAAAAAGTTAAGAAAATATGAAAAAAATTAATCTATTTTGAATCAAATGTTATTACGTTTGATTAAAAATGTTAAATACCTTAATTTTGAGTATTTGTGTCAGTAGAGTATTTGTGAATGCTGCATTTATATAATTAATGAACAAGATTTGATTGCTAAATTTCTGTGTTTTTTTTTCTTTTTGTTGAACGGATGCTGCTACCGATCGTGGCATTTCATTCAAATGTCAAGTTACTTAACACAAAATCGAAAATCAAAAATATACGACCGCAACAGCTGAAACATCGCGTACGATCGGTATGAAACCGCGGGTTGTTGTTAAAGATCCATCAATGCTGACGTGAGAAATGACAACGCGAAGGTGAAAAATGAGGTGAGCTCCGGTTCGCTTAAATTCGCCTTGAACTGGTAACAGGCCCGTGGTGGTTAGTTTTTAGGGTGTTCAAAAACAAGCAAAAAAGTGGAGATGCTTTTGCGAAAGTGATGCGATGTAAGTTATTGCAAGAAATCAATATCGGAGAGTAGCATGGTGGCAAGAACTGGCTGCATAGATGGGCCCAAATTTCACTCGTGTGCCATTAGTAGTGGAGTGCGATTTGTATTGATGTACTAGATCAGCGAAATAAGTTTATTGTAGTTGATGTAAGAAGTTCTAGAAGGCCTTAAAAACACTAAAAAAAGGTTGACAATTTTAATAAAAACACAACAGACACAGTGTTAAGCAATCGTTTCTCATCATTAAACCAGATTGAATGAATGATGGGTATGAGGTTGAGAGGAAACATCTCGAACTTCTCGAAAGCTTTAAGCACTACTGGTCCGCTTTTCCGCCTCCATACTTTGAGCAGTCTATCTTTCTCCCTTTCTCTCGCCCTCTCTCTCTCTCTTTTGCGATGGTTAATTAAACGCATGCAACGCTGACCTGGTAACGATGGAAATTACGATGTTGTAATGATGTTGTTTGCTGGTCGAGTTCGGCACAATTGTATTCTGCTGGTTTTTGGTGTTGCTCGTTGGTGTGCTTGAAAGCTTCAATTATGGCTTTTTTTGCGGAGGGAGAGCTTTGAGATTTTTCTTTCCTTTCTATCACGGGTCCGATTGGATGATTCTCAAGGTTTGTGCGTGTGTTTCTGTATTTTTTTTATCACCTCAAGTAGGATGGCTTCACATTGAGTCATCAAGGATCGATAAATAATGATGATGATTTTTTTTCACTTTTCGCACCCTGTGGTGCTGTTGTTCCTGCAATGGACCGGTCGTGAAAACGTGTTTCATCAGTCAAAAAATTTCGACGTTGGAAGAAAAGTTGCACCAACAAAACTGACCGACCCGCAACCGCAACCGGTAATTGTGGTAATTGCTGTGTGGAATTAATTTTTTTTTGGATATGTCACACAAGTTGGAATCTCAATTTATTGTTCATTGTAATATGAATCATAATGTATACGGTTAATAAAGAACACAAACTTATTTTGCTAACATTTTTCAACTTGATATACGTTGCATATTGTACAGTATGTCCCAGAAAAAAAAGGCGAAAATTTTTAAAGTTTGTTTTTTGGATAATATACAAGCGATATTTTCACTTCTGTCAGATATGTGTTTAACCACAGGGGTTCTAACTGTCAAAAAGTTAAAAAAAAGTAGTAACATTTAATTCATAAGCAATCACCTACAAAACCAACAACAACAAAATCAACGAAAAGAATAGCGGAGGCTGTGGGATGCCAGTTGGCCACTATAAACCGCATGAAACGTATCCTCCACGATGGTCAACGTCCCAGGAAGCCATGAAGTGGACGTTCACGGTTGGCTCAAAATTCAAGGGTGATTAAATCCGTAAAAGTAAAATTGAAGCGAATCCCAGTGCGATCCATTCGACAGTTGGCAAAAGAGGCCAATATCTCCAAAACTTCAATCCAACTTAAATTCAAAGTCCAAGGAACGACTAAAAAACCACTTAATAAAGGAGCAAAGTTTAAAGGCTAAAACGATCGAAGATTATGTTGAACATGTTCAAAAAAAAGCATCTGATTGTCGTGTTCTCTGATGAGAAACTTTGCACTATCGATCCTGTGTAAAATTCACAGCTGTTTGAGGATGTTCCAGAGAAGGTAAAATCTACATTCACCGCTAACTATTCCGCCGGAGTTGATCAAACATCCCGATCAGTTGATCGCCGGTTTTCATCGAAGCTGGGTTGAGGGTGAATGCGTATATCTATTTGGGCATTTTGAAGGTGTTTCCTTGGATCAAAGATGAACTATGATGAACACCAACTGGCCATTTTCCAACAGGACGGTGCACCGTGTCATAGCTCTCAAAAAGACTCAAGAGTGGTTGAAGAATAACATGGCTTGTTAGTAAAAAGAAGTTTGGCCTCCTAGCAGCCCAGACTTCAACCTACTCGATTACTCAGTATGGGGCAAAGTTCAGGCAAAAACCTGTGTTCTCATCCCAGTGTCGACGCCCTAAAAGCCTTCATTACAAAAGTATGGAAATCCATGTCTGATTCATACATTCAGAGGGTATGCTCCCGTTTCCAAGTATGCACCCCTGGAGAAGGTGATGGAAAACAGCGGTGGCCTAATCGAATAATGTTAAGTATGAAAGTTAAATAAACAAAATCCATAAACTACATTTTTAATCTCCATTAATCCTATTGAAGACGATCTTATAAAGTAGTATATAGATTTTCACATTTTTTAATGGGCCATACTGTAGATATTGAGATCTGAACCTGTGTTGTTATTTTTTATATTAAGCAATGATATGCAAATTTTGTTTACATCAATGAAATCTGGAAATTAACTACTTAAGGTGTTATTTTTTTTAAATAAATTGTGTTATTTCTGTTAGTCACATAATTTTCTCAAAACCCCAACTCCAACCCCAAATGAACCAAAAACGCCATTGTGTTGATTTTTGCATTCCAAGCCGACTGTGAACGTATCGGTCGGAACAGATTGGACAACTAAAAATGCATAATTGACCAAACCCCCTCCTTTCCGGTCCCGGGGTGCGTGATATAATGCTAGCCGTGGAGGATGCATTAATTTGGATTTAATCAATTATTAATTGCACCCCGATCGTGACTTAATTAATTTGTGTGAATTTTATGGTAACAAATTGTTTGAATTGTTCCACCGCACATCGAGTGCCATTGACGGGTTGTTGCCTGTTTTTTTTTTGTACCATCCGCGTTTGGATGAGTTTTGTCGACTAATTTTACGCACTGGATTAAAAACATATAAAATCGGGCAAATGGGGATAGTAGCGCGGATATTGAATGCATATGTGTTCTAGTAGCGCTTCATTCACGCATCAATGGTTGGAAAACCGGATGGGCCAATGTAATTGCCGTTTGATGTGCAAAAACCCTGTTAGCGCACTAGTATGAGGTGTCTGTCCACCTGCAAACAATTGACACGAGTGTGTAGGGTAGCAACAAAAAAAAGGAGAGATGAAGAAGAAGTAAAAAAAGGGTCGGAAACAGATGTTATGAAAAGAATATAAATGGGTGAATAAAAATCAGAAAATCATAGCAATTGCAATTTACGAAGCAGATGATTATTCGATTTATTTTTTGATGAGTGCTGGTCCACGCCAATGTGTTGGTATTTGACGCATTTTCCACCCCGATACACGCAAAAGTGTGCCACAAACACATACACACTCGGTTCCAAAGTGATAGTGGCCGTGTGATCAAAGCGTTAATTTTCCATCACTTCATTTTCATCGGTACAACTTAATCACGCCGGGTGACCGCCGGTACGCAGTTTTGTATCGTTGGACTGGATGTATCCAGACAGGGATATAATTGGTTTTATTATGTTAACTGGCATTTAAATCGGACCAGATTCGCAACTCTCCGACGTGACGTGATAGATGCAATGTTCAATTGGGGGAAAAGAAGGGCAAGTCCTGTGTTTATCTCCCAGTATCGGACGACTTTTTCATTGGGTACGACTGTGGAATGTTTGTTTTTTTTTGGTTTTTAAATAAAAAGTGATGAGTAAAGGTTATTTTTATGTTATTCAACTATTTCCTATGTACGTAATTGGAAAGGAAGAACAAAATGCAATTAATTTACTGGCACTGGCACAATCCACAATAATGGAAATAAAAAAAGGTAACTATCGATTACATATTTTTAAATTGACTCAAGTTATTCTATTTATCTAGAGTAGGTTACTTATAAAATTCTGTTAAAAAATCTCCTGATTAAGCTTTAAACTCATACGAGTGTTCGATAGAAAGTTTGTTAGTTTGTACGGAGATATTTAAAAAATTTCGCTTTATTTAAGGATGTAAGCTCGATTCTCTTGTGATCCGTGGTGTTCATTTCGGTGCATATGGGACCAATGTATTACATTTGATGGATGGTTATACTTTGTTCTCATCGGACAGATTACGCAGGATCAAACCATCACGCTTAACATAGATTTCCAATTTCCCCCTGTTAATGTTCCAGCAAGGTTGATCAACGAAGACTTGTATTAACCATTGAAACTTTTGCATATCTTATTGAAATGGGTTTGCTCTTGAATGAAAGATTGGTGTCGGAGGATTTAAATTGATCAGATTTGGACATTAAAAATTATATGTGGAATATACTAACTTCTGATGGTTTGGTTAAGGAGGCGTCGGCTTCTCCACGACAGGACCGGACATCAAATCCTATCCGAATCCAGGGCTGGCAACGGATACACAAAGACAAGGAATGCTAGAAACTTCTTTTAGGTTGTTGAAGGCACAAAACTAGAACGGTTTGGTTAGGCTCCATATACATATGTTCTTTCTGGCGTTTTCATCAAACAAAAAGATTTACAAACGAACAGGTGACAAAAATATTAAAATATATTATTTTTAGCGATTTATTAAGGACTCATTGAGCCAATGGCAAAACCCCAAAAAATGTCATCATATGAGGATAATTTATTGCCTATTAATTAAGCTGCTAGTCGTAATTATCATCCGGTCTGTTATTTAAATGATATTTCCGATCATTTTGATGTAGAATCTTTCGGATCGGATGTATGGCAATGTAACATACGAACCCTCCCTTTGTTTGCTATGAAACGAAGGTTTAAACAAGGGGAGAATTAATGAAATGAAGCAGGACCCTTGTAAAACCCAATTAGAAGAAATGTGAACTGAACGGAGAAACTGTTGCTTTTATTGCCGGTACGGTTCACTTATCACCAAGACTTAATTTAACAAGCGGGAAATGTTGAATTATTCAAATTTTTTTGTACACCATATCGTACGCTGGAATGTCCGGAGGGTGCGCGAATCGTCCCCTGGTACGTTTGCTTTGTAGATTCCATGCTTTTCTTAAGCGTAGTTATTGTTTAGGAAATGTACAATAAAAAAACACACAAATCAAACCATTTAAACCACTCTCAAGAAGGAATAAAGGAAATGAAATAAGTCCGCCATGGGAAAAAGCCCAGCGTTAATTTTAAGGGATGATGTCTTACCGAAAACCCTACGAATGACAAACACACGGACAATGAGTTTAAAAACATTAACCATGTGAGCAGCTTTTTCTAAAAAAGTGACAAAAGATCACCGAAAGAAAACTAGCCTCTTTACTCGTAAGGAAAATAATCTCACCTTCGCCATGTTTTCCATTTTCCCGAACTCGTCGTGGTTTGAGGTTACGAAGAAAAGAAGTAAGAAATGGTAAAATCACATTCAAGCCCAAGCACCGCATCGGGATGAAACGTTTTGGGCTTTGAGTTTGAACTTTAGTCCCTGTTTTTGGGGGGAGGGACCCCGGATTCGGTCAACAACTGTGGTCGCTGTGGGAGTTTAACGAAGCTTAAAGCAAACGGCCGGAAGTAGTCCACCAGGGCGTTTCGAAAATTGTACTGGTGTACTTCCGCTTTTTTTTTTGTTGATCTTATGTCACGATCCTAACGCTTAAAAGCTCGGTACAGTTTCTCCTGAGGTCAATTAAATTTTCATTAAATTCGTTCGCCTTTAAAAAACGGTAGTGCGGTCTCGTGGATTCAATTTAAAATTTCCAAAACAAAGTGCGCCGGTACGGTTTTTTGGAGGGAGATGCACGAATGATAGTGGAGGTTGAGAAGGTAGAACAAACGACCAAAGCACAGTTTTCAGGTACGGCGAGAAAATTTTTCTTTTGCCCTCCCTTTGTTTCTTGTTTTTTTTTGCTGTATCGTTGGACATGCAAACGAGGTCACAGGGTTTGGGGCGTACAAATGGAGGGTATGTACAAACCCGTGCTAATCGGTGTTCACACCTGTCGTTGGCTTTGCGTGTTGGGTTGTGCGACATTGAATTTTTGGGGATTAGTTTTGGTGGGATGAGATTATGGATTTTTCGGAGCGATGCCATTCAAATGACGATAAGCATGATGGTAGGATAATTGCAATGCATTAAATGCAAAATACAACGGGAAAGGGAGAAAAGCGTGAATAGAATCGTGCGATTATGGAAGAATTTGGTATTAGTAGCGTTTTAGAGGAAATGTTATTTAATCGAATGAATATAAGACTAGACAAACAGTTATGAAGAAAAAAGGAAATTATCGATTTAGTATTAAGTTTTTTGTTAACTTAGCAGATGTTTCAACCGTCTTCTGTAGAAGTTTTTTTTTAAGTTTATTCGAGCGGTGTCTAAATTGCCGCAGTTTAAACCAACTCCAAGATGTCTCCTGTGCGCCTTTGGACAGCTTATAAACATTTATTTGATAGGGTCGTCCGGTGTCATTTTAATGACATGTCCTACGTGAGTATGAGTAGTCTTATTCGTTGGTCTAATCATTGTAGTGACTTTTCAACTTTCGGTTTGGCAATGGTATGTAGGAGGTCATAATGGTTAAAGGGTTTTCTCTGAACTCAAAACCTAAGACACTCTCCAGTAGGTTTGATATATTCGCCTTTTGAGTGGAACTCACAAATTTGTGTGTTGTTGTGTATTAGCTTTATTGCACTAGTCAAAGTTAACACATTTGACTAGTAAAAAGACTAGTAAAGTAAAATTCCTCAGAAGATTAGTTATCTTTCTCTTCTTGGCTTAACGACATCAGAGGTTACGTCGGCCATTTCTGGCTTACTAGACTTATCCTTACCATAAAGCCGGATAGTCAGTCCTTGCTATGGGAACTGACATCACATATACTACCGGGACCCCTTTAACTAATCTTAAACTAATAAATTATTTATTTATTCCTTAAATCCGTGAGTTATAGTTTGAGTGACATAATTTGAGGAAAACCTCAAAACGCAATCGAAACTTAGGATTTGAGTTACTGAGGAAGTTTAAGAAAAAGTTTCCACTGAAATTGCCCTTCAGCCTCAGAATTTGTACCGGTTCTATCCAGTAAGAACTGGCGCCACTAGCTTCTAACTAAATAAATTTCATACAGTCCTAGCTTCGATTTTTACCCAGAATCGCTAGTAGCTTCCCTATTAATATTCAACCTGGAACCATTCATAAGTGGAAACGTCCTTCAATGACGTCAAAAGTGGAAATGACGTTCAACAAATGTAACTATTTTAATATTTAGCAATTGAAATGCAATGTAAAATGATTCAAAATAAAGTCTAACTTTCACTAAAACACTTTCACAATCTAACTTTCAGTCTACAATTTCCCACAATGAACAATGAATCCCTTGTCGCTATTGCAATACAGCCGCAGCTTCATTTCGTTTACGACAAATTGAAATAATTTTCCCCGAAAAATTTAAATTAGGAAAAACGGTTTTCCTCATATCCATGGTATGTGTGTTTTTATTCTGTTTTTTCATTTTGCACGAAGAAAGCTTTGCATCGCCCATTTCCGTTTGTGCTCTTGGTTATGCCTCGAAGTGAAATGGAAGGTACCAGGTATTTTCTGTTTCTGTTCAATGTTGTTAATTTCAGCCAAGGGTTTCGGTGTCGGTTTTGTGTACACGAGGGACAGATTGCAATGGACTATTGTTTAAAGGTTGTGCGCTTAGAAGCTAGCAAACTGGGCGAGAACCGGGCTACATCCCACACACACACAGCCATTTCCCTTTTTACCCCTTGTGTGCGGGATGGGAAGTGGTTTGGATAACCCTTGGGAAAATGGGCAACCGGTCGCTTAGCATACGAAATGCATTCCCATTTATAAAATTGCAAATATTCTCATACACGTAGTTGCCCGGTGCGGTCGACTGTCTCTTGGTTTGAGTTTTGTTCACATCCGGCACCGTTGCACACCATCTGCCCGGCCAAACCTGGAACGCATCCAGGTGTGTAAGCTCGGTGCTATATGGTTCCGTACGTTTCACACCCTTTCTCGAGCGTTTTGTTAAGAAAAGGGGGGAGGAAAAATTTCTGGGCCCCCGGAGGTTGTACAGCTTTTCGGTTGCACATGACTCATTTATTTGGGATTCGGTTAGCTTAAACATGCAGCACTGACACACAGGGAACGTTTCGCTTAGCCAGCCCAATGGGTCACACGCCTTTTGTCAACTGGAATGGAAGGGATGTGTTACCCATTTTGCCGTGTCATACCCCGGGGTTGCCATCTTCTGACCGGGTTTGCATGGTAACCCTGGCTGCTGGTTGCCAATGTGTGATGAAAGTGTTTTTCGTTCGGTGCTTAATAGAGAGACTGCTTGAAGCAATGTGGGAAGCGGTTCGGAGGGAGGGAGCAACTCTACCAGATGGGTTTGCAGAAAGAAGCAGAAAGTTTCATTAAAATGAACCAATGCTTGTGGTTGGTGCAATGGTGAATGGCATTTCCTAAAACCATTCTAGCTTACTGGAAAATTAAATTTGCACTAAAAGGATCTGCGCATTTGCAGATACAATATTTTCTGCTGTGTGGGAAAAAATGGTTGCATTTGTTGAGAGATGAAATTTCATTTTATGCGCATTTATCATCTTATTTTCTGCAGCAATGAACAATCGTTACATCATTAATTGTGTCATTCATTTTGCTTTTGGCAGGATTTTGAGGAATTGTAAATGAATTCAACAGAATTAGGAACTGAGTGCTGTTTATCCGGTAGAGAGTCTTATGAACGGCAACCGGAATATCCGACACAATTATAGAAAGAAAATGTTCCAAACACGATGTACCTTAAATATGTCATCTTCAAAACCGATGACGGTAAAGTGAAAAGACTCCAACAGTTTGAGGTGTCTTCGCAAAAACTAATCCTTAAAATATCAATATTTAGAGTGTCTTCGGGATAAATATGACATATTTCTTCTTCTTCTTGACGTGCTCATGGTCGAGCACATGACGAAGATATGGCCAGATCGCCAATCCTTTTCCAAGAAACTCGGTCCATGGTTACATCCGATCTCCGATAGGATCGACTCCACTTGATCGAGCCAACGAGCTCGCTCGAACCAACGAGCATCTTACTGGTAGGGCATGAGTCCGGCATCCTCATCACGTGCTCCATCCAATGTATCCTTCCAGATTTGATTTCTTCTTCTTCTTATTGTCAAGGTAGATTGGATCCTTCAATGCTCTTTTAGCGATAGGCTCCAATAGTCAGATAGCAGAATAGAATAGAAATTCCAATAGTCAGAGGCCTACTTCCTCTTTAGACTTCGACTAACTGGAGTCATATGTGTTTCGACTTTGACCACCGTCAGGATATCTGCGTCGCCAAACAGCTCAGCTAGCTCGTGGTTCAATCTCCTTCTCCACATGCCCTGCTCGTACACACCGTTAACGGTGGCGTTCGAAAACTGTGAGTGCATTGGCGTCCTCCATTAGCATAGTAAAGGACTCGTACCCGTAGAGGACTACCGGCCGTATCAGTGTGCGATATATCGTATTTGAGTCTTCTGGAACGCAGGAGTTTGTGGAGGTCATAGTTGAAACGATTTCCCTGAACAATGCGCCTTCGGATTTCGCTGCCAATCCAAGCCAACTCCACAGCCACTTCCAAGTTTTTAAGCCTTTTTTATTCATAAAGCTTTTGCCAAAAAAGTTGGCCGATTGGAAATAATTTGCACCATGATGATTCGTGCTGGGCATTGAAATAAAAATATTTTGATTGGTTGAACTACACCGTCCTCTGGCCATAACTCTGCGAAAAATAAAAAAAAAGGTTATCTACAAATTTCTAAGACTTCATCGGTCCAAATGTTTGGCCTCCAAACATCTCAGTCCTTAACCTCAAGGACTATTTTGTATAGATCGTAATTGAAAATTTATCCTTCTCAAGAAGATTAGTAGCATCAGCTAGTCCGAAAAATCTAAGCAGAATTGAAGCAGTGATCCATTCTACTGGTTGATTTTTAAGATGAATATTGTTGATGATATTGTACCTTACTCTCTCTGTAAATGTTTTAGTCAATTCATTAGTTGATAAAATTAATTATCAAAGCTATTTTTTTTGTCAAATTCATCCCGATTTTTTCCCCTGTACTCACCCGAATTTACATAGAGTTATGAGTCACCAAACCTTGATGTATCCAGAAAAGTTAAAAAATGCAACGAGCACTGATAAACGGCTTTCCGCTGTATGTGGACTGCACTGACTGTATTTCTTTCAACGATAACGATAAAATCCATAAAAGCTTTAGCTAAAATACAATACAATAAAAGTGAAATAATTAATCTAATTTATTAGGAAGAAAATAAAAATATATTTGTAAAAGCAGGTAAAACAGACATAACTGTTTGTCGGGTGTGTTTCTGCTGCACGTTTTCTTCATGAGTTCATTTACCATATGAATTGTACGAAATTTCAACCATCCGCAGCATCCAATGTTCAACGTTCAACTTTTGCACTAGTAAGGGGTGCAAAACATTCACGGCTGCAAATAAACCAAACACGACTGTAACACTGTTGTAGTGGAGAAATGAAATAAATTAATACCATACAAAACATGCTTTAAAATATGCACAGGACGTAAAATGTGAATTCAGCACGTTGATGTAGTTATTTCTTTTCTTCCACATATACACCGTGCCCTCGGTACGGTACCGTTGCCACTACACGATGGTGATGGTGGTTTTTGGTGTGCATGGACAAAAAAGCAAATTAGATATTTATTTTACAAATATGGAAATTTCGCTCTCGTCTACAGTGCCCCCACCGGGTCCGTGTATACCGTGTCGGTGTAATAAATAGTCCATTTCCGCCAGTTTGACGTTGAACTAAATCCGCCGCTTCGGTCAATAGCGATGATGGTGGTGTTGCTGTTGGTGGTGATGGTAAAAAGCGATTTGGAGTTATGTTGCCATTTTGCCACCGAAAAGTGGAAGCTATCGTACAAGAGCTGGGGAGAAAAATGGTACGAAAGAAGTTAAACCTTACTCCTTCTCTCTTAAAGTAAAATAAAAAAAAAACTCACCCCCAACCCGCCATTCTCACAAACGACGCGATAAAGACCCAAACACCTCCCCGGTAACTATAGGGCCGAGACCTGGTTTAACTTTCCCAGGCCAAATGCAACTCAACCACCGCACACAAAGCTCGGCATTCCATTCATCTAGCTCGCCGCGTTTGGTTTGCAAGGATACACGATCAAGCGTATCGGGTTGAAAAATGAACAAATTTCTGCGGGCCCATCACTTCAGCAGGATGGGATACTGGACAGCAGCATGAATGCTGTGGGAGCTGTCGTCGAAATGCAAAAGTTTTGCCTTTCGGCGGGTCGGCAACCGCCTCGCGCATGTTATCTTTTGTAACCGTTTCCGGACGATGGGCGATTTATTTTGCAACCGGCTGGGTCATTTGTTCGCTAGTAGTTCGTCTGCATTTGCCGTTTGCCGCTTGAAGGGCATGCAAAAGCTTTGATGCAAAATAATGTCAGCATTTCTTTCCTTCTATGGATGGAGTGTGTAGAACCAAACTCGACGAAAGCGGTGGAAAAAGATGGGAATGGATGGAGCGATGCCAGGGAAATCATAATGAATAACTTCAACGTGGATGCATTCGGAGTGACGCCAAAGTTTCTGGCACGTTGGTGTATGTGTAGCAATTCGTTGGTTTTGGGTTTCGTTTTTTTTCTCGTTGCATTTCAGCTTTGAGTGTAGTAATTTTATCACGCGATAAAAGTTTAAGTTTGACTTTAGCCGTCGCAGAATGGAGGCTTTCGTACAGAGCTATATTTGGTTTTGGGTACACTCAGTCATTCGCAACACGGCGACCAGTGATAAACGGCTGGAACGGGAAATTGTACTAGTATTGAGGAGGGCAGGAAAGTTTTTCTGTCCATCTAAGGAAACAACGTTCAGGTTCGGTGTCGATAGGTAAGTCAATTTGCATTAGTGCACTAATTCATCCGCTTCGGTAGATAGACACATTTTCCTGTTGGACGAATCAATTTTTTCATTCTTCTTCAATTTTAAATCTTCGCTTAAACGTGCATTTTTCCAATCAATATTAATATATTTTTAGGTATTTTTTTTCTGCTCTCACTACGTAGTATACTTTATATAAGTTTTTTATTTGCCAGTTTTTCTTTATTTTTTAAATAGTCTTTAATAGAAGTTCTAGGCTACCATTACATGATACTTCTTTTCTAAATCTCATTATTGAGAATGATTTTGTATTTTGACTATTACATCGATCAAAAATCAAGAAATTTTAAGGTAATTGAGAAACAGCAATCAGAAGTTTTTGTTGAAGTAATCGAGGTTTTACTTTCAGATCCTTTAAGAATCATACTGTGACTTCCAGGGTTTACACCATGGCAATCAATTTCAATCCTCCTTCCAAACACATTAATGATCATTTATTCCTTCGTTAACCAACCGTTAATGTTCAGTATAAATAAAACTATTCTGTTCCAATAGCAATACTACCTTAACAGGAGTGCTACATGAAAGGGTGTTGTTCGGAATATTATTTAACTCTGTAATATTATTTTAATCTAATAACAAAAATACATCAGAGACATTGTTCAAGGCAAATAATTCCACTAAACGCACTAGCAACAAGAAAATATGAATCTAACTCTTAGCAAGTAAAACAACTCTTAGCAACTCTTAGTAGAAATGATACGACATAGTACAAATGACACAATAGAACATAACAATCTAAGTACAAATGATCTAATTATATCCAAAATCCCCAATGGTAATATACAAAAAAAGTTCAAGAAATCAGTAAAAAGTTGCCAATTGACTAAATTAATGCTTTTCGATCTTAAAGAAGTGAAAACTCAATTAAGTTGAAAATTTAGGATAAGATAAAGTAAGAAAATGGAATAATTAAGATGTATATAATAAGTGTAAAATAAGATATAGACTTCAAAATATGAAGAAATGTAGTTCCTAGTTCAAGTATATTTAAAAATCACCAAAATTTTTTTTTCTTTACGCGTACTTCAATTTTAAAGCAGATGCGCTACATTTTTTTTACTAAATACATTTTACAATGCTTGGGATTCACAACTTGGCGTTATTTTTTCTCAAAGTAGCGGCCGGACGAGGTAAAAGGATCGTTTCGTAGAAATGCCATCTAAGTGCAACTATCGAGTTTTGAGGTTAATCCGTTCGAGTTCCTATCCTTTACATTCAGCAGTTGTTGTTGTGATTCACCACAATCCACACTATTATTCTCGAATCGGGTGAACGGTTGAATGAAGAAAATGTGCTCTATACGGTGATATACAACAACAAAAAAAATGGCAATAGCTCCCCGGTCATCCCACTCACCACCCTGGGGGCAGATTCTACAAAAGTGATCCATTTTATTTTTCACGAATGATACTCGTGAACATAAACGATGATGGGGGTGTGGGTGAGTTTGGGCTGGTTCGGGCTGCGTTAGGGTAAATAAAAAAGGGCAAATATTATTGTAAGCTTTCAAGTGGGAATGAAGCATTCGTAAAACCTTCCTTTCACGATGAGAAGGACCCGTGGTTTATTCTTTCCCAGCTGCTGTTGCAGCAAACCTTTCGCGACTGTGCTGATGATGATGATGACGATGATGCTTGGTAGATGGAACTCAACCATTATTATTTTCTCTTCGTATTGTTGTCTATCTTTGCGATGGTAAATATAACAAACAATAAAAAAAGACAAGCGAACAAAACCAAACCCTTCCTGCCCTTCGCCCGTGATGGCGTCAGACGCTGCCATGTTTGGAGCTTTGTGTTGTGGGAGTGCTCACGCGCGCTTGTGTATGTGGGAGGGTTATTTTTTTGTTGTTGTCCTCCCCTTCTTGGACGCCATCCTCATCGCCAGCTCGTCCGTTTCTGTACGTGACTTTGAGTGTACCAGTCGCGAAAATGCACTTTGCGGCTGAATGAATGCATCCAATTCATACTGGACGCAGCTCCGGTGAAATGGGGCACGTTAGTAATGTCGGCGTGGCGTGGACCGGGCAAAGGAAAATACATATTTTCAACGTTTGGTTTGACATATTTTCGTTCTCACGTTTTCGGGCCTTACTTCTTTGCGTACGTAGGTACGTTTGCGGAATGCACAGAATGCATATTTGCAGTCGGCTATAGAGTGGTGCAATCGTTTAGTTTGAAAGGTGCATGAAACGTGCTGGGGTTTTCGGGATGGTAGGTTTTTTTTGTGTATGTGCTGTTTTCTTTTTTCTTTTTCGGCAGCACGAGGTGAATGCTCTGGGAATTTCTATTTGGTACAGGACTTCTTTTTTGTATTACAGAATTACAGCTCTGGTATAGGCTTACGGGCATGTTATGTGCATATGACTAGTTTATGTGCACTTTAAACCTTTATTAAGATAAATTTTTACAAGTCTTAATTATGAGATTAGGTAAAGGGATCAATGATGAATATAAAATATTGTTTTAAAATTAGAATTAGAAACTCAAATTATCAGATTTTATTCCTAATCAACTTATTTATCTACTTTATCATCTCTACTTGTATTGCCTTGCGAATAACTATTAAATTAGGCTAGTTATAAAGCAACAAAAATGCAAATGAAAACCAACGCTGAGCTTTGAACTTTGTATTGATGCTTTTGAAGATACCAAAGAAAACTCCTTCTCAATTGTCATTGGTGAAGATAACCAAAACCCTCTCAGTTCCAATACGTTCGGAAACTGTGCCAAGTACGTACCAAGCACTTTCCAATGCGAGACACTTAGTTGGAAAATGTTTTCCACCTCACAATTGGCAGTGCATTAGAAACAGTAGCCAGCAATAAGGTCAGGTTGAGGGCGCCGGTACACATTACCCCGTGTACTTTCCAGCAGTCGACTGTAACTTTTCGTGGAAAAGTGCACACTGTCTAGATAAAACCGGCCACACGGGGGGAAAGTTTTTCTGCAGGTGTGACAGTGCACCTCCTTTGCCTGCACTGCTGGAATGCTATCGTTTAAGTGTTATTATCGTTAATTATGTTACTGCCAAAGGTTACTGCTCGGAGTCGAACCTTTGGGTGACTTGCTGGCGGAAGTTTTGCCAGTTCCGTCTGTGTGCCGTTGTGTCCGGAGGGTAGAGTGGGTATTTGGAGCAGGTCGAGACTGCTGGTTAGTGTTACAGCAGTATTCGATCGGGAAGATGGTGGTTCTCGGTTTCCACATGATGGAAAATGAGGTGAGTGAATGATCGTGATGCGTCACAATTGGGGTCAGCAACTGCGCTGTATCTAGCAGGAATTATCTCATCTGTCTTTGTCCATTTTTTAGTGTATTTAATATACTATATTCTCTTCTTAACTGAGTTAACAGCTTACAATTTATTTCTCTTTGCAACTTAAATATTGTATGACACATTTTAACATCAAGTAACGTTCGTTTAACCAACGTTTGGTATTTTTTTTCTTATTTTATAAACTTCAATTTCCTTTGTAACCACAAAATCTCATTTTCTTAATCAGTGATCTGCATCGTGTAAGTGTGTCAAAATTGATTTCACCCTAAATTACTTCATTAGATGCAAAATATTGGTGTGCTGCCCTGAGTGGTTGTCGAAATTGTGGAGCGATGTACACTTTGAAGTTGGTTACAGCTTTTCCACAAGTGTCGATCATCTCCAGCCAGATGTACAGGTTACTGGCAAAAGCGAAACATGTGGTACTATCTGGCGGTGAGCCATTTTGATACGTTCGTCCTTATTTCATCTCACTCAATCAAGCGTGGATGTGCGATAGATGAGGCGACCGTATACCGTGTTTACGTAAATTCAATTTTGGGAACTCGCGCACCTCGTTTCTCAGGTTCGCAAGGGAAAAGGTGTAGCTTCACGTTCCAGTATACCCAAACTGATACCAAAAATTGAGATCTGATGAGCAGATCGTAGGGTGTGGAAAATGGTAAAAAGAAAGAAAAAATACGCACCCACACACACGAAGCACTCGTTAACAAGCCACAGTTTAGCCAAAAACTTCATAAAGTTTTCCAGTGAAAGCTCCGCCAGTGAAGACCTGTTGATGGGTAACCCGGTGGTAACCGCAACAAGCAGCAGCTGTCACGAAGGTGCGCCTTGCTGGCACGCTGACATCTTCAAAGAACCGATAACTCCAAAGCGATGGGCGACCGCTATGTCCCCCGGCGGGGCGGGCGGGTGCCATGTACTGCCGGTCGTACGAGCCTTTCCTTTGATCCCTTTTCCGACGCGAAAGTGGCACGATGTTGCGGAGCGTGTCATTCGCACAAAACGCATCAAGCGCGAAACATTACCATCAAAACAGCGAAAAGCACACAAACTCAGGGGGGGGGGAAGGAATTCCTGGAGCCGTGATGAAGTGACTGTTTAAAGTGTTCTCAATTACGCAACACGGAACACCGTGGCCCGTTGAGGTGGGGGGGGGGGGGAGTGGTTGTTTGCAGGTTGGAGCAAAGCCTTAAATAAAATATAATTTAAAGATTTAATAACAAAGGTAGGGAAGATTGCGTGGGCAACCAGCGAGCAACAGAAGTAAAGCATAACGAATACATTGATAAAGAGGAAAGTATTCTACGGCATTGTTGTCTATGCTGGAGCGGAAATGAACCATTTTTGAAATCATAATATTTAACTCATTCAGCAGAAGAATTGTCGTTGAATTTTTTTGTTTGTTGTACAATCAAATTTTAAGTTGATTGTTGTGTCAAACATTAAAGAAAAGAATATGTTTCTAGATGCTATCCACTTTTTACTGATTTGTTTGAGTTATTCAGCATATAGAAAGGTAATGAACTAACGAAGTGGAACATTTGTAACTTGTTCTTTTATTTTTTTTAATTCGCTTTATTACTTACTTAGTCGTTATAATGCCGTCGTCTTTTAATTGATTATTTGGCATGGCACAAACATGGATACTATCACTATAACTCAGTTTTAGGAATTGCGCCGTTTGGTGCCATTTCAAGAGAAATGATCCTTTAACCGAATTTCTAGTACGTCTAATTAACGATGGTGAGTTTCGTCGTGTAAGTAAGTTTCATCGTGCCTCTCCACCGAGGCTAAGAGGCTAACCATATCCTTAGTAATATTTTTATAACTCTCAAAACAGTGAGTAAAAGATTCACCACACTTTCACTCTGTTTCAACTTTCTTAAGAAGTGAGAATTCCCATTTCAACTCAAGATGGATGTTTGTGTAGACAACATTAAAGATGCATTCTTACCCCGTCACTAAACGCTTAGCAATTGTCGCGTTTGCAAACGCGAGTCAGAAAAAAATTGCGAAACTCCATATAAAAAAATTGCGAAAAGTCGCTATATGTGTATTTTCAACGATAAATCGCTATTCGAAGCGCAACTTGACGCCATGACAGTTTTCTGTAATGGCGGCCAGGATAGCTCGATTTTGCTAGCAATAACAGGGTAAACAAATACAAATTCAAATATTAGCTCGATTGAGTGTCATTAAATATTTAAAGTTTGGAACAGTCGACTGCCTTTTTTTAAAGTATGTACGTGTTGTATATAATTATTATGAATGTAAATATTATTTTAAAACAGGCTATTATTACGAAAAAATCTCATCTCGTTAAGATTTCCCAAAAAAAAATCTATAAATTTGAAAATCTCCTAAGCCTGTTTTTGAGTAATTTAACAAAATTTATAAAATGATTTATTTATTTATTAAAACTAACAAAAATAAATTAAAAAATTCTAAAAATATGAAAATTTCCTAAGGCTGTAGCCTTAGCTTTGTTTTGGGAAATTTAGCAACATTTTATAAATTGATTTATTTTAATGCGAATTGGTTGAAAAAAGTTTTTTTTCACTCACATAATGCTTTAAAAAAAAGGATAAAAACTAACAAAAAAAATTAAAAAAAATTAAATTTTAGGTTTAACCTTTTTTGAGGGAACTTTAGTAAAATTTATAAATTGATGTATTTTAATGCAAATTTGTTGAAATAAGTTTTGTTTCACTCAAATAATTGCTGCATTGTTAATGAATCTATTGCTGGTATGTTGAATTTGCTACAACAATGTCGGTATAAACAACGCATTTGGCCATCTTGCTAGTTAAATATAGCCCACTACATACTGGTGTTCGATCTGTTTCGGAAACTATGTAGGAATCGTAGTTAGTATTACCTGAGTATTGATGGTACGGTGACGGTCATGAAATGAGAAAAAAGCCGGACAAGTTCGATACAAAGGTTTTTATCTTTATGCTACTCGAAGCTGCTTCTAGGTATGTTGATAAACTAATGATGTGTATTCGAGTAGCTTATGCCTGCATCTGGATTGATTTCCAAGTATCTGAATCCGAAGTTTCCATTCCCTTATGTCGGATGACCCTCTTTAAGTAGCAGGTTGAAGAGTTAATTATTTTTATGTATTTTAATTGCATACTTCTGTGATAAATAAGAAAAATGGTGTATATTGCATTAGGTTCTTAATAATGTATATTTATTAAACTTAAATGTGATTAATAAACCGGTTGACCAATTCGACTGTCACTTTACGGCTGAAGGTTAAGCAATATAATTATGTTGGCATTTAATATGTAACCGATGCGAGTCACTGATTTTGCTAGACACCGTAAACGAATGCACAGGAACTTTAAAAAATATAAAAAAACCACCACGAGATGGGAAGCTGTCATCGTAAGCGAACAGTAAGCAAACAAGCTTTGCTAGTAAGTCAGTTAGTGAGTCCGTTAGCCGGTTTGACGAGTCACTTAAAGAGTTCATTCCCGTCCGAGAAACGTTCGGCTCGTTCGCTACCATGGCTTTGGTGTGTTTTCTGCTACATAAACAACCACATCATTGGCGTTGGCCCAGAAGGCAATAATTCTCTGCCAATGCGATTATCTCGGTCTGTCTTAATCTTTTCTTTTGCTTATTAAACTTCCTGCCACTTTCTTCTCGAGCGCTGGTTTCCTTTCCTTTTTGTCTGTTGTTTTGAACCATTCTTTTTTTTATACCTAGGCCCCCGAAACCTGTATAGCAAGGATACATAAACCGAGCAGTGCTTTGATCCTTGACTTGAACCTGGCGGCAGTATAAAAGCCGACCCTCCGTGAAATGCCACTTGATGTCGATTTCCCGTTTTTACGCTGTTTTATGTGAAGCATGGATTCACCGCTGCTAAAGCAGACCAGACGGTAGGCTCAGCACGTGGGCTGACAGGATTAGTGTTCCCGGTCGACCGTGAGACATTCTTGTGTGTGTGTTTTTTTTGGGCAACTTTGTAAAGCAAGAAGCAGCATTAAGCGGGTGTTATTATTTTTATTGTATGAAAGCACTTGAAATCACGAGAACTGGCAATTTTTAGAGTTTTTTTTTTTGTTTTGTTTTATTTCATTTTCGAGATTTGGTCGGATAGCGGAGTACCATCCCTTTGTGTAAAAATATTACGTCCTTCTGGAGGAAAATGGAGGGAAGCGCAAGATCTCAGAAGCGGGCCGTCCGTTGTGACTTTTGCAGAAGCAACGAACAGTATCAAGATGCAAATAAACGAAACGCGCTGCTTTGTGGTTCTTTATATTTAGTGGTACACAGTTTCATTACCTATTCAGGGGCGACAACAAAAAGGAAACATCAAGCAAACCGAGGGCCCAGAAAGCTTCTCAACATTCAAGAGTCCCGTGTCGAGAGCGCTCGGGCAAAATAGTGCCCGTGCGGGAAGACAATCCGGTCGGCAAGATGGTTAGCGTTCATTAAACGAACGGTTCGACTGCGATTTTTGTGAGTTGCACTCGAAAGCACCCGAAAATAAGAATAGTATTAGCGACAGTGAATAGCGATACTATTTATCGGTGGGGCTTATTTGTGGGTGAGTGAAACTTAAAATTGCACCATTGATGCTTGATGCGAAGCTTCAACGGCACTTAGCTTTGTGTGGTATGTAACGCTAAATAAATTTCCACAGATTGAAGCACACTCGCGGGCAACTGTTGGCTTGGTATTGCCGTTTCCAGTCGGTGAACAATCGGGCCCGGTTTTGCTCGAGTGGAAGAATGTTTGTTTTCTTTCTCCGGCGCTCCGGTGCGGTTGAAACTGTTTGATGTATCCCGAAACAGCCGCAACAATATCGGTGGATTGTGTGCTGATTAGTAAGGATTTTTGATAAAATATGTAAATCCCTGCTATTCAGGGGGGGGGCAAAATCATTTTGTGGTAAATTACTATACTAGCGAAGGTTTGGAGTATCCACTTGAAAGTTCACATCGAGCATCTGGTTTGGTGCGTATACGTTTGGGGTGCTTGAAGCTTGAATCACTGTTGAAGGGATTTTTTTTTTTGGGGGCGACTATCTTGCTATTGGACTGAAAATTTTTGTTTTCTCCTTTTTTTTGCGTTGTTGTTTCATTTTTTCCCCCTCCGCATTGTGTTGTTTAATGATTCTGCGAAGGAGTTTTATTTTTCTTTTATTTGTAAAAGTAAATTTTTCCGAGCTTTACAGCACAAGCTTTTCTTTTGCGCACTGGAACGCTGTGTACGGAAACGAGGAACCCATAACAACAAAACATCATGCGAATCGCAGCTTTGTCGCTTGGATGTGGAAAGGCGGCGGAAAAAAAACAAAATCGTTCAGTAGCTAATAGTGCTTTGACGTCGTACCGTCCGTTACCAGGCAACGCACCGTCCACCCTCCATCCCCAAAAAAACGCAGCAAAGTTTTCTGCGAAGCTTTTAGATTCACATCCGCCCACACCGGGGGCGTAGCGTGATCGGTGGCGTGCTGATATGGCGGGAAGTTTTCCTGCGAAAACGAACGCAACCGAAACGGATCCATTTCCGAACATTCTTTTCACCGTATTGTTTCCGCCGTGGATGCTGCGTGCTGGCGTGAGGGCTAAGAAGCCTCAATACAGTTCGTCATTTTTTGTTTTTTTGATGTGGAATGCTTGCGCTTTGTTATGCTGAAGTGATGATGTTTATTGTGTGTTTGTTTTTTTTGTTTTGTTGTTGTATATATTTTGTTTCTCATCTTCAAACGGTTTATTAGGTGAAATTGAGAAATGCGTCGCATACGAAAAATGTCTCGCTTTTGGGGGGGGGGAAACTTAGTTTTTTTTTCGGCGGTGCAAAAGAATCTCCGTGTGTTTTGATGTTAAAGTTTTAACGACTTGAAGATAAGATAATACTACTCCATACGGATGCGTGTGTACCCGTATGCGGGAAAGGTCTTTTCCTTTCGTTTCGTTGACAACAACAGTGTTTCGGTTTAAATTTCCCACCCTCATCCCCGGAAAGATCTAATCCATTCCACTACAGCTCCCGGTAAGCTTATTCGTCTCCTAAAGCAGCACCATAAGATAGAAGCTATCAGCGTTTGCTTTCGGTTGCGGTTGTGGACATGAATTGTTGCCGCCTGGTGTGCGAAAGACGACCGGTGGATAATTTAAATGTCGTGTCTTAATTTAAATTGATACCGCACGCAGCAACCGCAACAACCGCCAAATCGGCTTAAACCGCCTGCCAGCCCGCGGTGCCCGGGCCGGCACGGAAAATCTCGAACCGGAACGGCGTGCGTTCGGCCATCAAGCCAATCTAATTTCGTTTGCGCGGTGCGGTGTGCGGTTTTTTGGTGGACCGAAGGAGACGCCCGGTGCTCTTTAAGGTGGCGCCACGAACACACACACACACACACACATACAGACTTGAAGATTGAACCGACAACCGAGGGTGACCACGGTCACTAAGTAAACTCGTGAAACGGTTTTGTCTTCCATTCCCATTTCCCCACCTCCCTTTCTGTCGTTGCATATCCAGCATCCAAGTTTCAGTTTCAGTTTTGCGGACGTTACATGTACGAACATTTCCGTTTCCACGTGTACTTGTTATCCTTTTGGCCGTGTTGTTTCTCCCACACTCATTCTGCCTGCCGCCCGTAAATGTGTTCCTTCCACTGTTGACTTAATGCTTTGCTCGCCCCTCCCGCCCACCTCAAAAAGGCTAGAAATGGGGATTTAGATGAGTTCCATCCGTGAAGTACCTTTTCGGAATATAACTTTCGCCACAGGATACATTTCATAATTGTGAAAGTTATTGAAATTTATTGAAGTTTGTCTTATCAACATAAATATGCCTGTGCCGGTTCGGTTAGAAATTTGGGAAAACTCGCTCTCTACCCCTTGCTCCCACTTTTCCTTCTCACTCATTCCTCTCGGGTGTTTTTTGGGGTAAGTAAGGAAGCTGTTCCCCTTTGGTAAAGACTGGTACGGTCTGGTACAGAGTGTCTAGGTGGTTAAATCTAATTTAAACTCTAGAACAACGGGGTAGAATATGATCGTTCAAATATGCTACCCGTAGGTGGCACTAAGCAAAGCCAGCCAGAGCCGGTTGATCCCTGTGGGATTTACGGGGGTTGGTGTGAAGTCTGAAATGGAAATGGACTTTGCCTTACTGGACGGTCGTTGCTGTTTGCGGGAGCATGCGGAATATGGTAATTAGTCATTGTTGGATGGTGTTGAACCGAAACCGGCTCCCCCTTCCATCCGTCGCCATCACTCCATCCGGACGAGAATTGTAAATGGATATTTAGGAGATGCAAAAACCGGAACCGTGAGCAGTGCAGGAGAATAAAATTTTGCCGATAGAATTATCACACCGTACCAGACCGGACCTGGTATTTATGGTGGAATTGATTGAGTGTTTCATTTATTCTTTATTACAATCATAAGCCTGGACCCGGTCACACTGACAGCCATCTGTAAAACACCTGCAAGATTTTTGAAAGCTTTTCATCAGAATCAATTTTAATGGATACTTCCTGTGCCNGTGGTTGTTTGCAGGTTGGAGCAAAGCCTTAAATAAAATATAATTTAAAGATTTAATAACAAAGGTAGGGAAGATTGCGTGGGCAACCAGCGAGCAACAGAAGTAAAGCATAACGAATACATTAATAAAGAGGAAAGTATTCTACGGCATTGTTGTCTATGCTGGAGCGGAAATGTTGGAAAGCACCATTTTTGAAATCATAATATTTAACTCATTTAGCAGAAGAATTGTCGTTGAATTTTTTTGTTTGTTGTACAATCAAATTTTAAGTTGTTCAACTTACTTAGTCGTTATAATGCTGTCGTCTTTTAATTGATTATTTATGGCACAAACATGTATACTTTCACTATAACTCAGTTTTAGGAATTGCGCCGTTTGGTGCCATTTCAAGAGAAATGATCCTTTAACCGAATTTTTAGTACGTCTAATTAACGATGGTGAATTTCGTCGTGCCTCTCCACCGAGGCTAAGAGGCTAACCATATCCTTAGTAATATTTTTATAACTCTCAAAAGAGTGAGTAAAAGATTCACCACGCTTTCACTCTGCTTCAACTTTCTTAAGAAGTGAGAATTACCATTCTTACCCCGTCACTAAACGCTTAGCAATTGTCGCGTTTGCAAACGCGAGTCAGACAAAATTTGCGAAACTCCATATACAAAAATTGCGTCGCTCCATATAAAAAAAAGTCGCTATACGTGTATTTTCAACGATAAATCGCTATTCGAAGCGCAACTTGACGCCATGACAGTTTTCTGTAATGGCGGCCAGGATAGCTCGATTTTGCTAGCAATAACAGGGTAAAGAAATACAAATTCAAAAATTAGATCGGTTGAGTGTCATTAAATATTGTAAAGTTTGCAACAATCGAGTGCCTTTTTATTTTTTAAAGTATGTACGTGTTGTATATAATTATTATGAATGTAAATATTATTTTTAAAAAAGAAGAAAGGCTATTAATACGAAAAAATCTCATCTCGTTAAGATTTCCCAAAAAAAAATATATAAATTTGAAAATCTTCTTAGCCTGTTTTTGAGTAATTTAGCAAAATTTATAAAATGATTTATTTTAATGCGAATTGGTTGAAATAACTTTCTTTTCACTCAAACAATGCTTTAAACAAAAAAAGAATAAAAACTATTAAAAAAGTTATAAAAATATGAAAATATCCTAAGGCTATAATAGCCTTAGCTTTTTTTGTTGGGAAATTTAGTAAAATTTATAAATTGATGTATTTTAATGCAAATTTGTTGAAATAAGTTTTGTTTCACTCATATAATTGCTGCATTGTTAATGAATCTGTTGCTGGTATGTTCAATTTGCTACATAAATGTCGGTATAAACAACGCATTTGGCCATCTTGCTAGATAAATATAGCCCACTACATACTGGTGTTCGATCTGTTTCGGAAACTATGTCGGAATCGTGGTTAGGATTACCTGAGTATTGATGGTACGGTGACGGTCATGAAATGAGAAAAAAGCCGGACAAGTTCGATACAAAGGTTTTTATCTTTATGCTACTCGAAGCTGCTTCTAGGTATGTTGATAAACTAATGATGTGTATTCGAGTAGCTTATGCCTGCATCTGGATTGATTTCCAAGTATCTGAATCCGAAGTTTCCATTCCCTTATGTCGGATGACCCTCTTTAAGTAGCAGGTTGAAGAGTTAATTATTTTTTTGTATTTTTATTGCATACTTCTGTGATAAATAAGAAAAATGGTGTATATTGCATTAAGTTCTTAATAATGTATATTTATTAAACTTAAATGTGGTTAATAAACCGGTTGACCAATTCGACTGTCACTTTACGGCTGAAGGTTAAGCAATATAATTATGTTGGCATTTAATATGTAACCGATGCGAGTCACTGATTTTGCTAGACACCGTAAACGAATGCACAGGAACTTTAAAAAATATAAAAAAAAACCACCACGAGATGGGAAGCTGTCATCGTAAGCGAACAGTAAGCAAACAAGCTTTGCTAGTAAGTCAGTTAGTGAGTCCGTTAGCCGGTTTGACGAGTCACTTAAAGAGTTCATTCCCGTCCGAGAAACGTTCGGCTCGTTCGCTACCATGGCTTTGGTGTGTTTTCTGCTACATAAACAACCACATCATTGGCGTTGGCCCAGAAGGCAATAATTCTCTGCCAATGCGATTATCTCGGTCTGTCTTAATCTTTTCTTTTGCTTATTAAACTTCCTGCCACTTTCTTCTCGAGCGCTGGTTTCTTTTCCTTTTTGTCTGTTGTTTTGAACCATTCTTTTTTTATACCTAAGCCCCCGAAACCTGTATAGCAAGGATACATAAACCGAGCAGTGCTTTGATCCTTGACTTGAACCTGGCGGCAGTATAAAAGCCGACCCTCCGTGAAATGCCACTTGATGTCGATTTCCCGTTTTTACGCTGTTTTATGTGAAGCATGGATTCACCGCTGCTACGGCAAACCAGACGGTAGGCTCAGCACGTGGGCTGACAGGATTAGTGTTCCCGGTCGACCGTGAGACATTCTTGTGTGTGTGTGTTTTTTGGGCAACTTTGTAAAGCAAGAAGCAGCATTAAGCGGGTGTTATTATTTTTATTGTATGAAAGCACTTGAAATCACGAGAACTGGCAATTTTTAGAGTTTTTTTTTTGTTTTGTTTTATTTCATTTTCGAGATTTGGTCGGATAGCGGAGTACCATCTCTTTGTGTAAAAATATTACGTCCTTCTGGAGGAAAATGGAGGGAAGCGCAAGATCTCAGAAGCGGGCTGTCTGTTGTGACTTTTGCAGGAGCAACGAACAGTATCAAGATGCAAATAAACGAAACGCGCTGCTTTGTGGTTCTTTATATTTAGTGGTACACAGTTTCATTACCTATTCAGGGGCGACAACAAAAAGGAAACATCAAGCAAACCGAGGGCCCAGAAAGCTTCTCAACACTCAAGAGTCCCGTGTCGAGAGCGCTCGGGCAAAATAGTGCCCGTGCGGGAAGACAATCCGGTCGGCAAGATGGTTAGCGTTCATTAAACGAACGGTTCGACTGCGATTTTTGTGAGTTGCACTCGAAAGCACCCGAAAATAACAATAGTATTAGCGACAGTGAATAGCGATACTATTTATCGGTGGGGCTTATTTGTGGGTGAGTGAAACTTAAAATTGCACCATTGATGCTTGATGCGATGCTTCAACGGCACTTAGCTTTGTGTGGTATGTAACGCTAAATAAATTTCCACAGATTGAAGCACACTCGCGGGCAACTGTTTGTTGGCTTGGTATTGCCGTTTCCAGTCGGTGAACAATCGGGCCCGGTTTTGCTCGAGTGGAAGAATGTTTGTTTTCTTTCTCCGGCGCTCCGGTGCGGTTGAAACTGTTTGATGTATCCCGAAACAGCCGCAACAATATCGGTGGATTGTGTGCTGATTAGTAAGGATTTTTGATAAAATATGTAAATCCCTGCTATTCAGGGGGGGGGCAAAATCATTTTGTGGTAAATTACTATACTAGCGAAGGTTTGGAGTATCCACTTGAAAGTTCACATCGAGCATCTGGTTTGGTGCGTATACGTTTGGGGTGCTTGAAGCTTGAATCACTGTTGAAGGGATTTTTTTTTTTGGGGGCGACTATCTTGCTATTGGACTGAAAATTTTTGTTTTCTCCTTTTTTTTGCGTTGTTGTTTCATTTTTTCCCCCTCCGCATTGTGTTGTTTAATGATTCTGCGAAGGAGTTTTATTTTTCTTTTATTTGTAAAAGTAAATTTTTCCGAGCTTTACAGCACAAGCTTTTCTTTTGCGCACTGGAACGCTGTGTACGGAAACGAGGAACCCATAACAACAAAACATCATGCGAATCGCAGCTTTGTCGCTTGGATGTGGAAAGGCGGCGGAAAAAAAACAAAATCGTTCAGTAGCTAATAGTGCTTTGACGTCGTACCGTCCGTTACCAGGCAACGCACCGTCCACCCTCCATCCCCAAAAAAACGCAGCAAAGTTTTCTGCGAAGCTTTTAGATTCACATCCGCCCACACCGGGGGCGTAGCGTGATCGGTGGCGTGCTGATATGGCGGGAAGTTTTCCTGCGAAAACGAACGCAACCGAAACGGATCCATTTCCGAACATTCTTTTCACCGTATTGTTTCCGCCGTGGATGCTGCGTGCTGGCGTGAGGGCTAAGAAGCCTCAATACAGTTCGTCATTTTTTGTTTTTTTGATGTGGAATGCTTGCGCTTTGTTATGCTGAAGTGATGATGTTTATTGTGTGTTTGTTTTTTTTGTTTTGTTGTTGTATATATTTTGTTTCTCATCTTCAAACGGTTTATTAGGTGAAATTGAGAAATGCGTCGCATACGAAAAATGTCTCGCTTTTGGGGGGGGGGAAACTTAGTTTTTTTTTCGGCGGTGCAAAAGAATCTCCGTGTGTTTTGATGTTAAAGTTTTAACGACTTGAAGATAAGATAATACTACTCCATACGGATGCGTGTGTACCCGTATGCGGGAAAGGTCTTTTCCTTTCGTTTCGTTGACAACAACAGTGTTTCGGTTTAAATTTCCCACCCTCATCCCCGGAAAGATCTAATCCATTCCACTACAGCTCCCGGTAAGCTTATTCGTCTCCTAAAGCAGCACCATAAGATAGAAGCTATCAGCGTTTGCTTTCGGTTGCGGTTGTGGACATGAATTGTTGCCGCCTGGTGTGCGAAAGACGACCGGTGGATAATTTAAATGTCGTGTCTTAATTTAAATTGATACCGCACGCAGCAACCGCAACAACCGCCAAATCGGCTTAAACCGCCTGCCAGCCCGCGGTGCCCGGGCCGGCACGGAAAATCTCGAACCGGAACGGCGTGCGTTCGGCCATCAAGCCAATCTAATTTCGTTTGCGCGGTGCGGTGTGCGGTTTTTTGGTGGACCGAAGGAGACGCCCGGTGCTCTTTAAGGTGGCGCCACGAACACACACACACACATACAGACTTGAAGATTGAACCGACAACCGAGGGTGACCACGGTCACTAAGTAAACTCGTGAAACGGTTTTGTCTTCCATTCCCATTTCCCCACCTCCCTTTTTGTCGTTGCATATCCAGCATCCAAGTTTCAGTTTCAGTTTTGCGGACGTTACATGTACGAACATTTCCGTTTTCACGTGTACTTGTTATCCTTTTGGCCGTGTTGTTTCTCCCACACTCCCACACACAAATGTGTTCCTTCCACTGTTGACTTAATGCTTTGCTCGCCCCTCCCCCCCACCTCAAAAAGGCTAGAAATGGGTATTTAGATGAGTTCCATCCGTGAAGTACCTTTTCGGAATATAACTTTCGCCACAGGATACATTTCATAATTGTGAAAGTTATTGAAATTTATTGAAGTTTGTCTTATTAACATAAATATGCCTGTGCCGGTTCGGTTAGGAATTTGGGAAAACTCGCTCTCTACCCCTTGCTCCCACTTTTCCTTCTCACTCATTCCTCTCGGGTGTTTTTTGGGGTAAGTAAGGAAGCTGTTCCCCTTTGGTAAAGACTGGTCCGGTCTGGTACAGAGTGTCTAGGTGGTTAAATCTAATTTAAACTCTAGAACAACGGGGTAGAATATGATCGTTCAAATATGCTACCCGTAGGTGGCACTAAGCAAAGCCAGCCAGAGCCGGTTAATCCCTGTGGGACTTACGGGGGTTGGTGTGAAGTCTGAAATGGAAATGGACTTTGCCTTACTGGACGGTCGTTGCTGTTTGCGGAGGCAAGCGGAATATGGTAATTAGTCATTGTTGGATGGTGTTGAACTGAAACCGGCTCCCCCTTCCATCCGTCTCCATCACTCCATCCGGACGAGAATTGTAAATGGATATTTAGGAGATGCAAAAACCGGAACCGTGAGCAGTGCAGGAGAATAAAATTTTACCGATAGAATTATCACACCGTACCAGACCGGACCTGGTATTTATGGTGGAATTGATTGAGTGTTTCATTTATTCTTTATTACAATCATAAGCCTGGACCCGGTCACACTGACAGCCATCTGTAAAACACCTGCAAGATTTTTGAAAGCTTTTCATCAGAATCAATTTTAATGGATACTTCCTGTGCCATGCTTTCCAGCACACTGTGAGCTCAGTGGAACTTTTTCAGCTCGGAAATCGGCTTAAAAAGTTAAAAGCATTGGCCAACAAAAAAAAAACAATCAGCCTGTCGAAGAGCCCGTACTAAGTGCCGCAAACTTTCGCTAGCAAATCGTATCCGTTGCGTGAAGCATTTTTATGCTAAGCGCGTCTTTGCAAAACGCGAAGCCATGTGCTGGCACAAGGGGGAACATTAAATTTCTTCGCACGTGTTGGTTGAGAGTGCCGAGAGTGTCTTCAGCGGTAGTAGCCGTAGTCTCGGTTGGTTATTGTTATTATTTTTGGCTTTATTGATCGTTCGGATAATTATGAAGCACATTCTGGCATAATGGAAAGAGTATTGTCTGCGAACGGCTGGATGGAGCTGATGATTCTATAGTGTGGCTATTTTTTTCCCCAAATCTCGAGAACGAAGAACACTCTATCATTCTTTAGAAGTGCTGTCAAAAAATGGCTATAAGTCTGGGGTAAAAATAATAATAATAATTTCGTAACCACACGCCTGTCTTTCTCGCCCGTCAATAGACCGAAACGGACTTTCCGTCCAGGATGCTTCGTTCGGTTGTTTAGGGCACTTGGTAAAAGTTTTCATAATCACTTCCTTTGCATTGAAAAGCGATGATGAATTGTGGTCCACCGTTTGCGTGGAAGTAAAAAGCGATCCGACAAGGGGCGCTCAGGGTCTCAAGAGCTAAGCGTTGCAATGAAATTATGCTGAAATTGCATGACGACTGTAGTGCGCGGCCCATTTACACAGGTGCGTACTTGCCATTTATTTGGTTGTGTGTGGTTTGGACATTTCAATGGATTTCAATGAATCTAAACAAAAAAAGAAATACATCAACAATTATGCAAACATTTCGGTTCGCGCGAATTTGATGAATGGTGTTTTAGATTTACATTTCAACACTTGAAGGGTTGAAGAGTTTCAACCGAAGTCAACCACTTTGGAGCTTTTTAATTAATAAAGTTTGTAATTACATGATGGGGTTTTTGAGAGCGCTATTTTTACTCCATTTTTTTTTGTTATACAACTGAAGAATCATAATTATGATTTATTTTTGTGCAATTTTTAAAATTTTGCATACAGGGAAGAGCGATATAAGGTAGGGAAGAGCTGATAGGACAAAAGCATGATAACCATGAGTAGTTTTCTCTCTATCTTTCGCTCTCTCTTGTTGGCTCAACGAGCCTTAAGCTCACACCGACCATTTCAGGCTCACTTGACTCATTTTACCACGTAGCCAGATAGTCAGTCCTTGTTACGGGAGATGGTTCAGATGGGAACTGATACCCCTTCCTGTCGTGTGGAACTGGGGCCTTTTTATAATATTATAAAAATTAAATTATAGCAAAAGCCATAAGCTCATCGGCTTATAGGAAGCATACGTTCAATGTTAAAAAGTTTTAGGTATTCGTAAGGTAGGTAATCGGTATTAATAACTTCAAGGAACTTTATGAAACGAATATTAATATTATTGTTTGAAAAATATGTATTTATCATATCACCTTTTGATGAATAAAACTTGCGTTAATGAAAAAAATTACATTCGAAGAATTTCAATGGAAACAATGGCGTAATGTAATACGCATGTTATGGAACTATATCATATTTTCTAAGAAATACTTATATTGAAATACCGATCAGATATGACGACGTTTATCCACGCTGTCACAAATGTAAGCCTTTTTTTTGCTCCATTCTTTTGCTCCAGCTCGTTGTTCTCCCTTTTTCACGGTTCACCTTTTGCTTGGGCGTATGAAAGGAGGTTTCCCCGGAGGTCTCCTTCCGCTTGCCCTAACTGTCGGTAAGGGTAGCAACGATACGACGATGTGGGCTGATAATCGAAAATTTGTTTGTCTGACAAAACGGGCCCACACGTTCTGGGCTGTGGTGGTGAAACTTTACGCCTTTATGTGACGATCGTTGATAAACAGTCCTGCAGCGTGTGTCCAAATTTAAGTAACCAAGGTGTCGAAAATGCTTGTGAAAAGTTTCCTTCACTTATGAGGGCAAGTGCGGTGTTTGGCGTCCGGTACAAACCAGCACGTGCCATATGCTTTCGGTATTCTTGGTTGCTTTTTGCATCCGTCCCGTAGGTGGTCGATTTTATGACGTTTCACTTTCATGGTACAGTTTGAAGGCAAATATGTTTTTACCATAAATTGTTATGAGAGATAACAAAGCGGTGACGTGAGTGAGTGGGGCCGGCGAAAAGGGGAACAGGACAGCCCAAAAACCACCGGCTAGAATTACCCACTCGGGTGAGTTGGATGCACGAGTTTGATTAAGTTTGTACCGAAATTATTATTATACTGGTTGCGTGCGTATCTTCTTAGTTTTGTACCCATGTCCCCGGCCCGGACAGGTATTAAATGTTTCGAGTGTGTGATGCGATTCTGAGGCCCGTATGCCTAAGGGAGTTGGTCTAATAAAATGGTTCACTTCATGATCGTTTGCCGTGTGATGTGTCGTATGGTGCCCCCCGGTTTGTCAGACTCCCGGGGATAGCTTTTGATGAGGTTTTCGCTCCAACATGGTCCGGTCCTTCGACAAGGTAACTGAGTTGGGTTACGGTACCGGTTTCGTCACTGTGACCAGTGATTCTGCCGACTGTGGGAGTCCGTTTTTGGTTGATGCACACACGGGCATCAGGAATACCAAACCCTACCACGAGAGCACACTTTCCGGCCGGTTCCAGGGCCACTGTTCGTGCGTATGTTGACGTAGAAAATCTTTGATAATATACAAATATTTGCCGGGAAAGTTTGGCTGTCTCGAGAAAATATTTGTGCTATTCTTGCGGTGGTCATTCGTGCAAACCGTTGGGGGACAGTTTACCAGTACGACGTGAGCTGGTTTGACGAGTGACGAGTGCGTGCGAAAAAGGGGGATTTACGCAGGTGGTGAATTCTCCACCGACACAAGCTTTGCAAGCAGAGTTTGCCCGCGTGTGTTAGAAGAAGGATTCTTGTTTTTACGTCTAGAGAACGTTTAAGAGAATGTGGACGTGGGGAATTGAAAGCCAAAGTTGTACGAGCAGCAATTGTTCTTCTCACCCCTCGCCCAACAATGTTGGCTTACCTTCGGGGTGTAAATGTTTGAAATGACTGCAAGGTGCGTCGTCCTCATCCAAACGGGCTTGCGATCGCCGACGGGGGTTTGGAAGTTTTTGGAACGGTTTTTGTGTACGATGCCACGGGAATGTTTTCTTTTAATCTCACCACAACGGTAAACACAGATGGAAGGATGAGTTTAAGTTTTTTGTTTTTGGAAGCGGGGGCACAAGCTAACAAAACCTTGTAGTGAATTGATTGCATAAAGCGCTGTGTTGGAGTGGAACAGAAAAAAGAGCGGTTTTAGTGATTTACATTATTACATTGGTGAAAACTCACGCGGTGAACATATTTACGAAGGCGAGAATGTAGTTTTTGTCGTTAAATTTGCTTGTTTTTCTATTTTGAATGATGACGTTTTCATTTTATCAGTATTCTGAATATAATAAAGTATTCAGTAATAAAGTTTTTGAAACTTTAAATAGTAACTTCTAAAACCTAAGAATAAAGCATATGAAAATTGACTAATTTTAGAAGAGATATAGATATAGATATAGAGATATGGTAAATGCGATAAAATATATGGAATAAAATTTGGTAAAGTCAGTCGGATTACGGGATGCGCAATAAAATATTTAGTACTAAAATTTACTTGAAAAAATAAAATCTTGCTCGATTGTGCGTTTGTCTTGGAGACGAGTATACTCTTTGAGTTCGTTAGTTGTAAGTGTATTGATAAGATAACTTTAATAAAATATTAGGACTATAAATAAGTTCGTGCGATTTTAGTACAAACAGAGTTAATTATTCAATTTTACTTTGGTGGAATCTGTCGATACCGTCATTTTGAAGTGTCATTTTCAGGCTTTCGTTTCCACTATTAGTCATTTTGCTGAAGTGTAAACAAAATCGTTTCCATTAGCTTCCAAAATGGCAACATTTGTACTGAATAAAGAGTTTTTGCGCGGAGTTCTGGTTCATTGCTTCTGTAGGAACAAATCGGCTACCGAAAGTCTTCGTATATTAGTGGTAGTTTATGGTGACGATAAACATACATACATGGTTACCCAGGCCATACTTCATCATCAACATCCAGGTTGAAACTTTATGGCCTGAATGTCATGTTGCGTATTTGGTGGGATCAGCAGGGCGTCGTATACTACGAGCTGCTACAACCGAACGAAACGATCACAGGAGTTGTCTACAGACGACAATCGATGTGTTTGAGCCATGCATAAAAAGAAAAACGATCACAATACGGCGATAGACACGACGAAATCATTTTGCTTCATGATAATGCTCGACCAAACGTGGCAGACCCAGTAAAAAAATATTTGGAAACACTTAAATGACATGTTCTACCTCACACGCCGTACAGCCCAAACATTGCACCTTCTGATTACCATCTGTTCCGATCGATGGAACATGCCACAATTATGGACAAGTGAAAACATTGATTGATGGATGGATAGCGTCAAAAGAATCCTCTTTCCGCAGTTTTCGCAAAAAGATGGGAAAAAATATTAATAAACGATAGAAAATACTTTGGGGATTGAAACAGTTGCCAATTTTTCATAAAAAAATATTTGAATTTCGTTAAAAATCCCCTCGAACTTATTTATACTTCGGATATAAAGTATACTATCGAATATACTAACTGTAACACTTTCTTCTTGATGTCACGACCTATCACCACACAGTCGACTAGGGAATCCTTGCAGCGGAGGAATTTATAGGATAATGACTATGTAAACATCCCCTTCAAATAATCATAAGAATACGTTCCAACTACCTTCAGGGATTACCTAACCTTACGATGTTTATTATTCTCAAACTAACTTTAGCCCTTTTGTGCATTTATTAAACAACAGGACAGTTTCTTTCGTGTGTTTAACCACACCGAAAAACAGGATCCATCAAAGATTGTTATGGGCATCGTTCAACAAAGAATCGAATGTTCTTCACTCAACCGTTGTAGCTGTGGTTTTAATGTTTTTTTTCTCACGTATCGGTCAAACGGCAGCATACACGGGAGCCAAACATGAGCTACATTTTAATATCTTATCCTTTTATTCCCGCTCAGCGGTCCAGAAAAACCACATCAAACAACCGGCTAAATCTCTGCCGTTCAAGCGTATGGATAAGAAAGTTAACAAAATCAGATCTAATAAGTTAACGCAGAAGATGTTCACGCACACAAACCCCGAACGTTGTGGGGAAAGCGAAAGTTAACGTAGAAAATTGGCACTTGCGGTTCGTTGACATGGTGAATAGTTTACGGGACACCGCAAAGACACCGCGTCCCACGTTCCTTATCCATTCTACCGAATTGTCCCTTTCTTTTTCGCAGGGTTTCAGTTACGGCTCCAAGGGTTTGGTGTGAAGAGATGAAAAAGGAAGCGGTTGGAAGTAACTTTTCCGCAAAAACCTTCCCTTTTCTTCACATCCCCATCGCTCAGTCAGTGTGGTCAGTTTTCGCTTTTGTGTAATTAATTACAGCTTTTTTCCATTAGCTACCGAATAGCAAATGCCCACGGTCCCGAATGGAAACTTATTTATTGCGGAATTAATTAAAAACAAACTTTTTGTACCGTCTCGGGCGCATAAAATTGACGTTGGCGAAGGAAGGATCTTGTTAGTAACCTTGGGCAAGGATGATGGAAGGTGATCGAATTATAGGAATGATCTTTCATGATTGGTGTTACAGCTGTGAGGCTTCTTGTTAATGCTCATCAAGTCAATTTTTGCGAAAGAATGAAAAAAAGATGTTGATAAATAAAATGTGAATAAAGGAGAGAGCACAATGTTTAAGGAGAAAAATAAAGTTACAAATTACAGATAAAATGATGAAGAAATCTTCTTTTAAAAATAATGCTTTAGTTTTTCCCATCAAACTCAATGATGGTTGAAAGCTGATCAATGAGTATATTTTCGAGTTTACTAATTTATGGAAAAAAAAATTTGATGAACAATCTCCATTCTTTTGCTCCAGCTCGTTGTTCTCCCTTTTTCACGGTTCACCTTTTGCTTGGGCGTATGAAAGGAGGTTTCCCCGGAGTCTCCTTCCGCTTGCCCTAACTGTCGGTAAGGGTAGCAACGATACGACGATGTGGGCTGATAATCAGTTTTTCCCATCAAACTCAATGATGGTTGAAAGCTGATCAATGAGTATATTTTCGAGTTTACTAATTTAAGGAAAATAAATATTTTGATGAACAATCTCTCTCGTGTCTCTCTTGTTGGTATTAACGACCTCTAAGGTCATGTCGGCCATTTCTGGCTTACTAGACTTATTTTGACGGATAGTCAGTCCTTGCTACGTGAGGACAGTCCGGATGGGATGGGTGAACAATAAAGTTTCCTAATGAAAGTTTCCCAATATTTTGTTTTTCTAAATGATTTGATGAATACACAAATACAGAATTACGACACAGTAATACAACAATTTTTGTTGTGTAATGTTGTTGCTTTGGTACAACAACCATTCGTTCATCTGTTTTGATTGTTTTCTGCTACTTATTTCATTGTTTGCTTGTTTTTTCGTAGTGCTATTGTTGAATGTTTGCCAACGGTCGTTTTCATTAGCGTTCCAGTTAGTAGCTCCTGTTAATTCCACTTAAAATGATTTTATGCAACGACTCGTGCCGGCGATAGGGGATAAGTATCATCCTCAAGTTACAGTGCCGAATGCAAAAAAACGAACCTCCGGTCACAGCCCGAACTGCAGCGATAATGAAAAAAGTTGTTCGCCTCAGTGTTTCGGTGCTCGGTTTGCCTTGTTGGGTTAATTAATCAGGTACCCTGCGGTAAGCGGAGAAAAAAGGATGCGATGGATTGTGTTTTCTGTCGCTAGCTTCTTGAAGCATTTGCCGTTCGGTAGTGTTTTGTGCTGGAAAACAGCCCAGGATGATGTCTAGCGGTAGGGTTATAGTGTGCAATGCAACGGATTCCGGGTTTCCGCTCATCATCACGCTACGCGATCGGGATAATTAAAATATTTCTGTTGTTACGCTAGAGATAACGATGCAGCCATAAATGAACGGCTCACTACTCGCGCAACTGCAAACGTCCCCGTGGTCGTTGGGTTTTCAAATAAATTACATAAAAAGTTGCACTTTTTTGTTGTTGTTGTTTGAAATGTGCACCTGGTAATTATTCTAAAAGCGTCTTAATCGTTAAAGCTAGGCAAATGCTGGTTTTCCTGGTGAATGTGAAGTCTTATGATAATCCGAACGGTTGCACTATCAATTAATGTAATGAGCACTTTGCATAATGTCACACACTGGGTTACCGAGCTGCGGACATTAATGAAGTACGTGCTGGGTGGCTTTATGTTGGGCTGTGTTGGGGGAAACAGTTTTCTTCCATCTATCGACATGGAGCTTGCAGGGAGCAGGAAAGATAGCTCCAAATTCCAATTATGACTTCCAAAATCTTTAGGCTGCACAGGAAAGCTACCAAGCAACAATCGTTTTGGAAGTGGAGCAGCCGGGATACTTACCGCTTTTACTGAAATCACCACAGCGGGACCATTTAGAAAGGATGTGTATTACGCGCGGAAACCTACTGAAGTTGCACTGAATGCTGAGTGTGGTGGTACTTTTAATTCGTATAATTATTTTAATTTCAATTTCACTTCAGATGAAGCGACCGTTCCCTGTTGGCAGGCAGGGGAACCAATGATTGCTTACCTGAAGTGCAATAAAACTGGCGTTCTGTTTTGTATTGCTGCCGTCTGCTGCCGTCGGTAGCGCAAAGTCCCAGACCGACGTTTTAGCTCATCATAATTTATAATTATTGCTGTGAGAAAAAAGGTACGGTCGAAGCGTAAAGGATAGCTTGCAGTCTCGATTCATGCTTTATCATATCGTGGTGGTATGATTGCAGCAGCAGCAGCAGGAAGTCGATATGAAGTGCGTTTGGCAGCAGTGAAACGAGCAGATGTTTTCGGGTATTTATGGCAAAGTCTGGGAAAGATCGCCGATAAAAGTCACAGCGCTAATTAAGCACATCTTTTCCGGTAGCCTAAACGTCACCCCGGAGGGTGATTGAACGGTGGCGGATGTGGAAGGCAAATGGTGGACTCAAACACAGCGCAATTGTTCCTTTGCTACGACGGTTAGCCAAAACTTCCCTCTCTGTCGCCTGTTTTATCTCCTACACGCATTGGTTCGAGTTTTGATGGAATAAGAAAAACAAAAAAGGCGATTTTAATTCTTTAAAGATTTTCTCCCCCCCGCAAACGCACAAACGCTTATCGTGAGGGTTAATGTTATGGGATTTTTGTTGTTTTGTCTGAAAAGAGATGGTCATATCGGGATGGGCCGATAGCAGCTGTAGGGCAAAGAGCTATGTTGATTCCCTACACGGAGTGGGGAGGTGGGGTTTACATAAAGTTCTGACAGTTTGCAATTTGACCCCGAAGTCTAATTAGGATGAGCAACCGACAGTAGAGATAAAAATCAACTCGAAGTATGGAGATGAACAAAGCGCAAACAGAAGAGGAGAAAAAAATAAATATACCGTTCCATCCAACTAAAGCAAGACTACCGGAAGGGCATTGGGAAATGTAAGTAAAAGGGAAGAGGAAACAAAAAAAAATCCAACCTGAGCGGGTCGAACAAATCGCAGTAATTAACATTCAGGCAAGCAATCGAGAGGGAATGGTAAATTAGATAAACTGGCCACCGGTGGCAGTGAATTTTTATGTAAGCGCGGGTATGCCCTTGAGCGGTATCTTACATCCGATAAGTATGTGCGGTACCGGGCGTCTCCATTAGTCGCTCGCTTGAATGACCGGGCGTCTCCATCGATGGTCGCTTCAGCACGGGATGACACAAATGAAGGGCGGAGGGAAATGCGTTCGAGCTGTCAGTTTAGAACTGCAGGCCCTTGTAGGATAATTCGAAGCGAGCGATTTACGACATGACAACTTTACAGATAAGCGTCCAGTAAAAGGTAAGAAGAACGATAATTCGAATTGTTTCACCTGCTTTCGGAAGCAATGCACGGCGAGGAAAAGAATAAAAGGAAAACGTTTTTTTCCCCCTTACAATAGTCATTTAAAATTAGCTCGTAGTTGTACGGGCTTATCGAAATTTGGCAAATCATTTGTTACGCCGGAAACAAGAAAAGGTAATGGAAAGCATTAGGGAACAAAAGATTCATCCTAGAAGCAGGATGATTTAAGCCGAAAGCTTTGCCCGAAGCGAGACCGTGGTGTATTTATGAATTTAATTATCGGCCCCCGATGGACTGAGCAATGATGTTAGCAGCATCTTACGGACGCAACAATGGTCCAACGTCTTTCAAAGATATCCTAATGGTAGCTTCGTTTTTTCTGTCCTGTGACTTTTCTTTACCCCCAAGGGAAGCATGAGACAGTGCCAGTGAGCGTTACCTAATGAGTGTTGGATTTACAGTTCATTTTATCGAACCCATCCAGGGTAGGAGCGAGATATAATTTGTGTCATTTTTGTTGTTCATTAAAATACTTTTTTGCTTTTGGTTGTAAAATAAATCTACCATTCGTAAAAGCACCAGACAGTGCGATGCGGCCTGTTGCGGCTTGTGCCCGGTTTGATTGAATTAAATTGTATCAAATAGAAAGCTTAATGTGTTTATCGGGCGAAAGCTGAATTATGATCGAGATAAGAAACGTAACAAAAAAAATCGCAAAACGACAATAAGACGCACGGGAAATGAGATTATAAATAGATTGTTCAAGCAGTGCGGCTATGTCCTTCGGCAAGCGATATTTGGTTTTACCATTTCCTTGGAGATTTTGTCGGTGACGCAATCGAACGAGAAGCGAGAAACGAATGAACGGCTATATAATGCATATAAAAAACCCAACCTTTACTCTCTTGGGGTTCGTCTACAAGGAACAACTCAGCCTGTCGCCATTGCAGAAGGGAAAATCGAGTGTCAATTTTTTTTGTTCTCTTCGCCCCAAAAGTCCACTTTTCGAACCACTTTAAGGCTTACGCAGTGCAGAGTCCTTTATTATCGCTTCCGTGTTTGGCAGGTGGAAATCTCAAATCATATTTCCATCATAATCGAATTAATTACCGTTGTGCCAAATGGGAAATGCGAGATTTCCGCTTGCCGTGACGATTTCCTTTGGGAGAAAAAACATGGAAAACCGAGAGAAAGGTGCGAGAATCGAATAGTGAATGTGGACCGAAATTTTATGCAATTAATTTAATGTGCAAAGGTCATTGGGGTTGGAGGATTTTTTTTCTTCGTAGCTCTATGTTATCCTCGTCCATCCACTGCTTAAGAGCAAAGAAGTGCTTCGTTTAATTCGATTACAAGCCGTCGATAGTGGAGTGCAAAAAACCCCGGTGCCGCGATGTACTATGGTCAACGTTTCGCATTTTCCGCGGGGGAGAAAAGTGTGATTTTACATTATGTTATCCCATGTAAAGAGATTGCCGTTCGCCTTACACCATATGTATGTGACGAAAGTGCTTCATGAAAGAGAAAACTTCGGTGAACACAATGTTCAGATTACCAGCTGCCTGCTAAATAGAACCCCGATAGGGCAGAGAGTGCAGACAGTCGCGTTCCGCCCTGTGAAATCCGACCACCTGTCGATGGTTGGTAACCATCGTCTGGTTTTCCGCGCGTGCACTAGCCGGAAAATGGCGTGCGAACCGTCCGTTAAAACGCTTAAAGTATTAAGGAATTAATTATCTCTCTCGCCCGAGCTTTCGTTCAGCTATCACGTTACGCGAGTGTGATTGCATGATTGCGAAACGGAATCGTTTTTAGTATAGTAGACGCCGTATCGTCAAAAAGGGATACTAACTAGGGAGGGTTCGGTCTGTAAAACAGACCGAACACAAAACTGGCCATGGGAATCAATTTTAACAAATGCCCACACTACCAGCAAAAGCGTTGCAAACGATCGAATTCGATGGTAACGAAATGGCAACGTGTTGCAGTCGGATAATCAGCAAAATTCGGTGTCGATATCCGGTGTGCTTTCCGCTTTGACACATCGGCTTGTGAGCGGGCAGACAAATGGTATTCAATCACGATCGGTATGGCTTTGATAGGAATGATGGTGAACACGCGATGGCGAATTGTTCGGTAGGCGTTTGTGATGAAAATTTCCAATCAAACTGTTTATTCGGAAAGATTTGAATTGAATTGACAGAGTTGCTATTTAGTAGCGAAGAGAGACTTTCCCCAACGGAAGCACCTGTAGGTCATCTGTACGAACGGCTTAATGGGCTTTTTGCTATCCATTTATGGCGTGTGAAAATACTCGAACATAATGAACACAAATCAACTAAGTTGATACAAATAGTGTTTAATAAAACTCGTGACAAAATCGTGTCACACTTATAAAAGCAACTATTTAAGTACACAATAGTTTTCTTTAAATTAATATTTTTTTAATATGTTCAATTTTTGGACAACTTATTTTTTATAATTCAAGCGTTTTGCTTTTTACCACCGCTAGACGGTCAATCGGAAACGATGCAAGAGCTTTATTGAATGTTAGTTGCGGATTTTTCTTTATGGCAGGAGGCTCGCTGTCAACATCAAGTCACTATCATGGCTATACCATAGGGGAAAGTGGGTTGAAACGGACACCTTAACATTAATTTCAAAATATGTTGCTATATAAATGCAGTAAACATAAACTGTGGTCAATCATTATTTTACATTCATTGTTTATCTGGAAATTTTTCATTAAATTTAATGTGTTTCCAATTAATAAAAAAAACTGAGTTTTTTCGTGCAATTTTGTTATTTTACACTTTAAGAGATAAAATGGACACTTATAGAAAAATGTCTCGAGAATCAATAAAGTGACGTTTATAGTGACATTGTTTACCATAAAAATTTGAACATAATATCATTATTCAAATGTCCAACAAACGTTATAAATTTTATTGCAAAAATCAATTCGTATAAAATCGATCCAAGTTAAATCCCGTGTTGATGTCAATAAATCAAAAGAAACATTCTATGCACATAGTCAAGACTGTTCCTAGGTCTAAATCCGAATTTTTCTCAACCATATGTATCGTACAGATTATCACAAACCTTGTCAGTCGTACATATCCTAACATACATATCATCGCTAGCCAGTAGAAGTCTTTTTAGGGCCCTGAATACTACGCCTACGCCATTTTTTTTGTTAGGTTAGAACGGCCTGGCCGTATCAAGGCTTAAGGTTGCTCATCCAAAAGGTTTTTTCTCCATTGTTAACCAAAGATCGATATCATACGCAAAATGAATCAAAAATCTTTTATTTTGTTTGCAAACTTTTATACATTTGCAGGATTTATTTAGGAAGATTTAGAAATAACGCCCAGACTATTATAAAAAATTATTCTTAATCTATAAAAAGTGTCCATCCTTCCCATGGTGTCCTTCTTTCCCTACTTTCCCCTACTAACTAGGGCGTATTAAATTTATTCTCCATCCTTCAAGATAAGTTCGCCAAAAGTTTGCCAGAACTAACCCATCATTCGTGAACGGCGGGCACACGGGGCCGAGCACGGGCAAGATCCTAACGCTGACGGTATTCAATTACATCGGAATGTAATTAAAAGTTGTGCTCATTCACGGTGTATTTTCCTTTTGAAGGTGTGTGTGTGTGTGTGTGTGTCAGATTCGCGAGTTGTACGAATCGTCAGTAGGCGTCTGTCAGCGACACTTTCGCTGATCGAGTCGGTACCAGCATGAGCTGTTGGGGTGTGTTCCTTATGTTGCAACAGTGTTTTCATTTGCATTTACATTTCATCCTTCGCTCGGAACCCCGTAAGTTAGGTTCAAACTTATCAAGTCACATTGCAAACTTGAACTAAGTATCTTAAGGGTTGTAGTCTAGCGGGGTGAGGGTTTTTGAACTTGTTCTACGTTTTCGGTGACTTTATTGACTTTTCCGTAGGCAACAGGTTAGTTAGACGAACGTTGGAACGTTGAGCACAGGAAAAGAAGTAACTTTAAACCAGTAAAGTGCATCATCTGGTTCTGCTTTCCAGCCGTTGTTACAGTAGAAATGACATTTAGCGCTAAATAGACGAGACTCCATTCGGTTATTAATATTTTATTCTTCTTCCATTCCATTGCAGGACTTGCCAGTGCTCAACGACAAGATCAAGAGGATCCGTGTAAAACCAAATCGAAGGTTGTTGGTGATGTGACGTACTGTGATCGGTACTGGGAGTGCATCAACAGTCAACCGGAGCTGTACGACTGCCCGAATGGGCTCGTGTTCGCCGGCAAACATCGTGGCGTCACCGAGGGTTGCGATTATCCGTGGCGATCAAACTACTGCGATGGGAAACAGCTGGCAAGTAAGTTCAAAGCGGGGTCTGTATGGGTAATGTTCGCGAATTTATACTTAAGTGTCTATCAGTGCCATTTGCCATTTTAAAGTATCCTTGAAAACTTCATTTCCGTATTGAGGGGTTTCCGCAACTGCATAACTATTGTAGTTCCAGAATTTTGATTCAGAACGAGAGTTCCCTTTTTTGTTTGATAAACTTAAAAAAAAGGTAATTATATATAATACCAATTAATTTATTTCACCCCGAAAAAAACTTTCCATCAACCAAGCTACCATGTAATGGGAAACAGCGTTTTAATATGCAACAATGCATTTTCCAAACCATTGTACCAAGCAAAACCAAGTTTTGCCAACATTTCCCAAAAATCTTGTTTGCCTAACAAACATACAGGATGAAAATGGTTACAAACAACTTCGAAACAAAAAAACGTTGCTTTGAAGTACGTTAAGCAAGTTGGATATGTATGTCACAATGGCGCCCCAAAAAAAAAACATCAAAACCAACAAAAAATAGAAGAAAAATGAAGAGAAGAAAAAAGGTAAAAAAACAAATACACAGACAAACTCTCACACACACAGTGACTGAAGTTGAAACAAAGTTTTCCGGTGCATTTTCCGGAAATTAACCCAATTCACCGACATTATTGCAGCTCGCAAGCGGTAACATGAAACCCCGTTTTGCAAAGCGGAATTAGCAACTCCATCAAAGGGTTTGCTTACCCGTTAGCATTCCTTCCGCAAACCCTCGGGTTTTTTTGCGCTCATTTATCGGTTCACCTTCGAACGGGGTGAACTCGGTTGTTGTGCTGTGTGGAAGTACCCGATCCACTAAGTGCAACCGAACCCCAAAGTCTTCTAAGGTGATACGATGAGGGATCCAAACTTAATCGAGCTCGCCTTTTTTTTTTGGCTGTTGATAGTCTTTGTTCGATTGTGCGCGGGCGCGCGTGCTTCTTTTCGACGAGCTGCAGCACTGAGTCGAAAACCCCTTCTAACGGCTCGTCAGTAAGGGGTTTTTGGGTATTGTATGGACAGCTTTTGCGATGTGCAACAAAATTGCTGAAAATTGAGTGCACTCGAACGTGCTGTGTAGTGTTTGCGGGTCGGTACTACGAGTTGATGCCCAGAATAGAGAAGGGAAAAAGAAACACTTTTGCAATGGAAAATCGACGAGCAAAACATCACAGTACTGCCACCAGCGCATTCGGGGCGCATTATGGACCGACGAAGGTGGGGTACAATGTACGAGTGTCGTTTAGTTTTAAGCAGGAACCGTAATGACCGGTGCAAAGTTTGTCCTTCTGGTGTTGTGCTTGTGCTTGTATAGAGAAAACCCTACGGTCCGGTGTTGGGTTCGACTGAAGTCGTTCTCTTCTGGTCGGGCGATAATTTTAATCCTGCACCCCCTTACCCATGTTCTGGCCCCGGGTCTCCCCTAAATCG
>STHD01000004.1:38548171-38587107 GCA_016170015.1 Anopheles longipalpis
TATCCTCTGCCCGATATACCATATTTTCAGACGGTCCAATCTCGACGGAACACTGTGATTGGTTGTACGGCATCTTCGGTCACGAGACGTCGTGTACGCGATACTGGACCTGCTGGAATGGTACCGCTACCGAGCAGCTCTGCATCGGTGGTCTGCTGTACAACGAAAACGCACACAGCTGCGATTGGCCCGAAAACGTTGATGGATGTCAGAAGCACCGTAAGTACAAATTATAGCTATTTTCGTTTTCTTATTTGCTAGAGGTAGGAATGGTGTAGTAAACAGCATTAAATGAACTATATTTTGTTATATAATTGAAACTACTTAACTATTTGATAAAACATGCACTAGAAAAAGAAAGAAATTTACCCTTTTTCCTTATATTAAACGGTATTGACCAAACGATCGAAAAAAAAAAGAATTGAAGAGAAAAATAATTTAATTATTCATTTGTTAACACGTTTCAGCACTCTGCAACGAGGATGCGAATGGTAATGTCCCGCTAGGCAAGTCCTGCAATCGTTACTGGCAGTGCCAGGGTGGCTACCCACGGCTTCAACGTTGCCCGGCAATGCTTGTGTTCGATCGACGCAGTCTGCGCTGTGTCGTGCCACCTACGGAGGACTGTGATATACCAACCACTCCGCTACCATTGGAGTATGAACCTGAACAGCAACAGCAGCAACAGCATGGAAAGGTATGGCTGGTAAATTAGAAACAAAAGTTTTAACCATTGTTGGCAATATGATTGACAACAATAACTAATTGTTTTCATTTTAGTATATAAACACTAGAACCAACAAGCGTTTTAAGTGTTTTTCGTTCTTGGTTAATTTTTACACAACTTTGAAAAATGTTAGTATATTTTATTGCTTATTGGAAATCATACTATAAAAAATATGTAAAATTCATGTTTCAACTACCTTAGGACTTTTTTATTCCAAAAAATAATGTGCCAAAAATGAAGCGTTTCAGTCAAAATGGCTGGTACGGTAATTCTAGTGTTAAACACTAATTAACTACTAAAACTCAGCTGATTCTCAAGAACTCATTTTTAATGAAAGTCGTGTGGAGAATTTGTAAATTTTTGTATTAATTTTTCTCCATGATTATTTCCATGAATATTTCCAGGATTTCTACACATTAATCTGTGTTATAACTCGCACATGTGTGCCTCCATTTGCAAGAAAAACCATATCTCATGCCAATACCCGCCTTTTTGTTTCTTTTTCTTCCCTTTTTTCCTCTTTCTATCTCTCTCTTTCTCTCTCTCTCTCTCCGTCTCTCTCTGTCTGTCTGTTTCACACCTATCCTGATTATTTTTCAGGGAAATCCAAACGCTATTCACCAATCGTCCGGCTTCGGTGGACTGCAGGGTGGCAAATTGCAATCGGGAGGACGAAACAAGAACTAAACAATCACTGTCAGCCACACACAGACACAGCAGATACAACCCCAACCACGGAAAGTGCAGTAGGACCAGTCGAACGATGAACTTCGCTGACCACCCCTGAGGGCACTGATAACAGTCACAGTCGTGTTATGGACTGTGTGTGTGTAGTTGTATATCTGTATGTGCAGTTGCTGATATTCTCTTCTTCAAACTTCACCATCAGTCGCCTTCCATCGCGAGTCCTCCTTCCTTGCTGGATTTTTGCACCAAATTTCTGTCACACTTTTTCCCTCCAAACAGCAAAGCTAGCAAACTATTGGGCGTTCTATAGAATACACACGTTCTAGCTGCCCGGTACAGACACGACCCGAAATAAGGTGAAAATTGAACATCCAATGGGTAGTGTCTTGTTGCTTCGGAACATGCACCTTAGCACCCCGGACATTGTATTTCGTTATCGCCGAACTACCCTTTTGTGTGTGCGGAATTCGAAACAAGCAGGAAAGTACCTTGTCAGTGGCAGCTACGACACCGGAGCCACCGAAGTAAATGAGCTAACGACTTACTTAATCAACTACATCATCTCGAAGCGAATTTTAATTCATTCAGCAAAACGCATACTTTGGGTCGCAGAAACACGTTCATTTTCACATTTTTTGTTAACATTGTTTCGTCGCAGAATCCATTTGTATTAATCCACACCTCCGCTCGTGTCTGTAATTGTATTCTTACCTTTATTTTTTGTCCCATTGTCTCACTATTTAAGAATGTGTAACGTATGTTAAGCCGAAGAAAGAAATCGTAAAATAAAGCGTAAATAAAAGTATAGATGTAAAAACAAGTCGTACAGAATATTTTGTTTGTTTTTCTTTTTGGTTTCTGGTTCAGCAACAAAAGAATGTCAGTATGAGGTTTATTTTAATCATACTTAACAGAAGCTGTCCGGAAGAAACTTCCCACCATGCCGTAAGTAAAAAGTTTTAAAAGCCATAAATATCACCACCCGTAGCATCTGGGAGCTGCTGATGCATCCGCATCTAATTGCACCGGAAGGCGCATCCGTGACAAGTACGAACGATTTAATATCTTCTCTAATATGACAGTTTTATGGTGGAGTCTTACCACGGCAAAATGGTACCCGTAGGGGTGAGAAAAAAAATGTGTATGTGTGCTTTACTTTGTTTGCGTTCTGTACGTGTCGCCGAGCAGTTCGTCTTCGTTTGCCACGGGGAAAAGTTATTTTCCTGCGTTGATTTTCTTTTAACGTTCTACGGTACTGCCCACGTACTGTGCCCGAGTTGATGGCAGAAGCTAAATGGTTATGGAAGCGAATCGTAATTTTCCCATTGCGGGAATGTTGAAACAATAAATGAAAATTGCCTGTGAGTAGGAGCAGTTGCAGTTGCAACTCGGTTTTTCTTTTTTCCTGGTGCAAAGCTATTTAAGGACTGGAGCGAAACGGGGCAGAACTTACCGGCCTATGGTAGAACCATTGACACGTACAAAAAATGCCGCAATAAAGCTGGGCATTGCAAATAGATTGTATCTGGTACAAGGAGATGAAGAAGTTGTATTATGATTTGTGGCGTAAGCAATGAGAAAATACATCAAAGTGTTATTGTTAAGTGGTATGTTGATTTTATTACTTGAGAGAAGGATCTGCAATTCCTGAAGTTCTCTTCCAAAGAATTAAGTCTTAATGTCTATGATAGCTTAGGTTGGGAAGTTAAAGTTTTACGACGTCATCTGTCAATCATCCGAATAAACTGGAATAAACTGTGGATGAATTCCTATGGATATATTATATGTAATTCAACTGTTTTAAAATAATATAATGTTTTTTATCAACAACGGTCCAAGGATGTAGACATCAGCAGCAGACGATGTCATCAGAGCGAGCTGTTTGCATGGAAGAGTGAAGGTGTTCTTATACTCTCTCTTCTTGGCTGGGAGAAATTCATCCGATTCGGAGGATCGTTGTTTTTATACTTTCTCTTCTTGGCTTAACGACCGCTAAGGTGATTCCGGCCATTTCTGGATTACAAGACTTATTTTTACCACGTAGCCAGATAGTGCGTTCTTACTCCGGGGGACGGTCCGGAAGGAATTTGATCCACGGTCCTGTCGTGTGGAACTAGCGCCGTTTACACATACAACACACTTCTTATGCATGTTCTTATACTATGTGTACTATGCTCTATGTAGTGCTCTGCGAACCAGATTTTGTCCACATACTAAGCGTACTAGAAGTAATTACGGAAATATTCCTCCCATGATACGGATTTCTCATATGTTTAATGAAATCTGTTTGACTGTAGTATGTCATCATCTTTGATCATACATCGGTTACGACTATACCATGTATATCGATTCTAGTTATATCAAACTGTTTTTGAATATAGTGAAGAAATGTGTATTTACTTTTATTATGTATTACTTCAAAAAAAATAAGTAATAACTGACTCTCTAATGTTTCTATTACCCGAGGTTAACAAGCGACCTTGAGGTGATTCAAATTGATGATGATTTACTCAGAGCTGATAGGACTTTAGGATTTATCTTACGTCCTACCAGTGATGTTTGGGATTCGATCTACTTAAAGAATCTATTTTTGCAAACCTAGTACGCCCAATTCTGTCGTATGAAAGTGATATCTATCAGTTAAGGGTTTTTTACGTTTTTATCGATTCGAAAAACCACGATGTCAAGCTTAGAAACCAACTAGAGTGGAGCGCCGATAAAAAAAATAAAATGCTCAATAGGAAATGATACAATTTGCTCAAGTTCGACCAAATATGTAGAACAGATTTATTTTGCAAAGTGCACCATCTAGCATCTAGTTACTATTTTGTTTTAGAAAAAAGTCCAGCCATTACACACTGAACAATAATATTTAAAAAAAAAATTGTGCCTATTATCCGTGATATTCGCTTATCCGGCAAGGGCTAAAGTCCTGATGAGCAATGATAAGCGGCGTTCCACTGTAGTTTTTCTAAGTATTTTTAAATATTTCTTTCCATTCCCTTCGTCTTTGTGATCTTTTTAAATGTTTACACCATTTTTCTCATTCTCATCTCGTGCCTTCGTTTTTTGGGTTTCTTTTATATTCTTCCATTGCTACTGCATTGAAACCTACGATCGTCTTTGGTAACGCTTTGGTATGCTATTATAATTAGTCTAAATCTAAAATTACAATAAATGAAATCATTTAATCTAGCATAAAATCACCGAACTAACCACCTATTTCCTTCGTTAATTGAATGCAAAATTAATTAGTTTTTGCCATTTTCAAGCTGTTTCCTGCTAATCCATATTGCATTTAATAGAATTATTCTATTATATGCTCGTCCACACACGCCACCAAGAATTTATGATAGTACAGTTTTTGGCACTAGACTCAGTTGCTTTTAAAGTTGATTAATCTCGACACAATCATTCCCATTTTTCTTTCCGTTAAATCACACCTCCAACGGTTGCGTGTGACTTCAAATTCGCCAGGAAAAAAACAAGAAAAAAGTAAAGGACAAGCTGACCTATATCCGTCATATTTCAATCGTAGAAAATAAATTGTGACAAATGTAACGCAACGTCAGTCACATCGATCATGGCGCGGAAATTGTGCTCTCGTTTTTTTTTCTAGCGGAACTTTTCAAACATCCTTAAAAACAAAAAAAAAAACAAAAACACACACGCACGCAATGTTCTCGGCACGAATTGAAATTAAAGTCAAACTTTTGATGTTGATGGGAAGGAGCAAAAAATAAAGAGGCCTTATCCATCGCGATCGGACCCGTGACCGCCATAACACACACCATCCGCTTGTCGCAAGAAGTGTTTTTCACTGTTCCAGCACATTTACGCCCTGCGTTACGCTGCTCGGGCACGCGGGTTCGGTGTAGCTTTATCGTTAATTTTGGACACATCAACATGAGTTTAATGGCAGCTTCGCAAATTGAAGCTAACGCTACGGGACAGCTTCAGTCGGGTGAAAATGTTACTTCATGTTTTGGGCCGGCTCCCCTTTCCCGGCGTTCTTCCCTTCGTGGGGCCGGGGTTTTTCAATGTCCACAAGCGGCATTATTATATGATGCTACTTTCCCGCAACCGTTGGCCGCTCTTCCCCGTGTGTGTGTGTGTTTGTGAAAGAAGGAAGAAAAAGCAAAAATACATCATTTCGAACATGATCCAGCGTAATATTGCCTTCCGGCGGCCGTCGGGACGGTAGGCGAGTGTACCCGTACCTTCACTTTACCACCAATAAGGCACGAGGAAAGAAATCTTTATCATAAGTTCCCTTTCCTCCTTCCGTTATTCCTTTCGTTTCCATCTCCCATGGCTGGCCACCAGTTTGTGGTTTTTCCATCCCGCAAGGTTTTACCAATTTTCGAAGCATAACCATAACGTCTCACGCTGCGACGCAGCAGGACACCAGCCGAGTGCCTTACCTTTCTGCCATTACCATCTGAAGCTTCTTTAGCCAAAGAACATCATACCCGCTTTTCCCTTTCTGCCGTTGCGGTGCGAACATCTGTGGAAAATCTGTGAAATTAATGCCACAAAAATTACCACTGAATTTAAAATTAATTAAAAATAAAATTTATTGGAAAACTTTCGCGAACCGTTTTGGGCAATGCTGCCGAGGATGGGCATGCTAAAGCGACATGCCTGATCCGAGGACGATGGGACCCAATCGGATGGGTGCTGTGAAAGCACAATTTCTTGTAAGATCTTGGCGGAAGTTTACACACCTTACCCGTAACAGGGCTGGTCGCCATATCCCGGTCGGTTGGGAAAGGTTTTTGCTTATGTCTTTAGCAAGTCTTTTAGTTTTTTTTGTTATAGTTGTGTGCTTTTATTCTCATTTTCCTTACCATTACTTCTCGCTTAAGGTAAGCTTCGCCGGTTGGTATAGCAAGTTTTTCGGTACTCGCGGAGTTAGGCCAATTTGCTTGCACATCGCGAAATAATGCCAGCCACGTAGCGTAAGACCGCTTATTAGTTGGTCGCAGCGCTGGGGACAGATAAACATTCCGAGTGGCTAAAGTGGGTAGAGCATAAAGAGAAGAAGAATTGTCATTTAATTCTTTGCCATTTTTTTTTTCGTTTTTGTTTTGTGTTCCCATAGTATCATATCTCATTATCAAACGAGTGGACGAAAGTCGCTGATCAGTGGGTGGTGACGGAGGGAGGTGAAAAGGGGTTGTGGAACCGAGCGTTGGAACGATGAAGCGAACTCGATTGTAAAGTTGTGCCTTTGGGGTGTAAAACGCATTTGACCAAAGGGAACAATGTGCCATGAAGCAAAAGGGTGAGCAACAAAAAAAAAGCGAATGGAAATAAAAATAATCAGAAAACACGAAACACACAGGGAAACCGATTGAGTTGGGACGACTCGCCGATAGCAGGGGTGATGGGCAGACAAATGGAAAAGTTTGGAATGTAAATAAAACTATCCTTCCGAAAGTGTCGTTGGAGGATTTGCTCCGTTCTGGTGCTGCTAGTCGACGTTTCGGTGGACGAACGAATCCCTCCCGGAGGATTGTGCCATTCGCTTGTTTGCCGTGTCTTATTATGCCGTATTTCATTCGAAGGTTTGTGGACGTTGTATTTTTTTCTCTCTTGTTTTATTTTCATCTCTATCTTCATCTTTTCGTACCAGGAGACAGTCACTTGCAACTGCAAACCATTTACGGAATCGGTTTTTTTCTTCGTTTTTTTTTTGAGATTTTGTTTCATTAGGGTTGTTTGTAGCTGCTTGGGCTATTTCTAGCGGTATGGTGGATTTTTGTTTGGTTCCATTCCAAGCTGACCACGAATGCAATGGTAACTACAACTTCACAACGAGCGAAGTTAATCTGACCATAAAGAAGGATAGAAGGGAAGAGAAGTGGTATGTTGTGTTTTATTTTTGGTGTAAAATCGTTATCCAGCTAGTGCAGTGATATTAAAAAAAAATACACACAAATAAACGAAAAAAAAACAACTAGCAAATAGTAGTTATAGTTAACAAACACAATTTTACTGTGTGAATAAGAGGAACAAATAAACATCGCTTGTTTAGTAAAACTTTAACTTTAAACTGCATAAAAGATTTTAATCATTTAAAGTCCTAAATAAAAATTTAATAGTAGTTTTATTTGAAGTAAGGGATTTTAATATATCAGACAAAAAAAAATTGAAAATATACAAACATTTAACACTAGAACTATCAAGCGTTTTAAGCGTTTTTCGTTCGTAGTTAATTTTAAAACAATTCCGATGAGTTGCAGTATATTTTATTATTTATTGGAGATCGTAGTTATAGAATATGTAAAATTCATGTTTCAACTACCTTAAGATTGTTTAACTCCCTAGATGAAAATGAAGTGTTTCAGTCGAAATGACTGCTCCGGTAGTTCTAGTGTTAATAAACGATACACCAAGTTCTTCGTTAATTCTACTCTAATCTTAGCAAAAAAAAACCCTACCTGCTGGTGTTTAACAACATCCCTAATCCTTCCAAATTGTTTTTGGCAGGCAAGCGAACGCTTGCGAAGCTGCAGGAAACAAAAGCGAGTGAAACATTAACATGCTAACGTTGCCTTTACACATGCAATGCATGCATGCTACTAGTCTCTAGTGTTGTTTGGAGTAACAAAAAACAACAACAACAAAAAAAAAATAGCATTGAAATATTTACTGAAATTTTATGATCATTACAATGGAGCCGCTATTACTGGTTTTTGGTGGAATGGATTTTACGGACCCAACTTACGGAACCCCACACTAAAAACAAATGCACAGACACAAGCATATATTTATATACTATATATAGTTACTCCCGAGATGCAGTTCAGGAGCGTAGTAATTGAGCCAAGCGGTTACGTGTTTTTTTTTTATTTTGGGGTGGAAATTTTAGATCCTGGATTGGGTTACTTTTTTCCCTTCTCTTCTTCATCTATCCATTGGCCCACCTCTGGAGTGGGGATTTTGTTTTGTTTTCAACAAAGCAGTACTGAAAATTCTTTTCCTTCGTGTATGGACCTGGGACCTGGATATTCCTAGCATTCGGACGCAACGTGCATTTTAGTGCCAATATTTATCCAATGTGTTCCCGCTGACCTGCCACTAACCAGGGTGGCGTGTGTTGCTGAAGATGCTGTTTGCTAAGCCAAAGGCTCGCCCGGTTATTACCGTTGTTCGCCGTAATCGTGCACCATTGGTGGCTAACGAAATTGGGTTTTTTTTCGGCTGTTGCGCCATTCTACCGTTCCCCGAGTCGGTGCAATTGTCGTGTTGTGCACGGTTGGGATATCTTATAGCTTTATTTTAGGTGTTTGTAGGTTGAGTTTTCGAGAATGGTATTCAATTTTTCGTTTTTTTTTACTCTCTTTCTCTTTTGTAATAATCTGTATCATTCCGTACCGTGTTATGATTCTAGCTACCCGCCATATTCAGCCTGGTTTTGCATGTTTCACTTCGTTGGCTCGTTGTTGTGTTTGGTTATTGTTTTTGATTGCAAAGGCACGATCTGGCGATTTCCGCGCTTCCGTACGAACGATGGTGTCGTATCCGTTGCTTTCAAATGCTTTCCAAACACATTGCCACGAGTTGATTGGTTTAGGTGAATAAAAATGTAACACTATCCCGTAGCTTAAAGGGAAGGTTGCAAATTGGCTGCACGAAGAGTGATAGAATCCGGAAGCACATAAATTCCCATCCCCAGGTTTGCCCACATAATGGCTTCGCATGGTTAACATGTGTGTGTGTGTAGACAAAGTGATATTATGTTGTTGATGTCATAAATTTTCCCCCCAGTAGCAAAAACCCGTCGATGCTTCAGCATCGGCCTGTGTTGTCCAGGCAGGCCATCTAAACCTCCCGTACGAGGAAAACGATGAAGCGATGATTGTAGAGGGTGTGAAAAAAGAAAACGAATACTTCAAAATTACTCTCCATCCGGTGTTTTCTTCACCGCAAAGCGAATGCTCACAGCACGGGGGCGATTCGTAAGGATTTTGTGGCGTAAATTTTATTAGTTTCCAAGTACGACCGTGCGGTCTGGTCTGTGGCTGTGTGTCTGTGGGGACACTGAGAGCACGAGATTGTACCACCCTGGGTATGGGGTTGTCATGTTTGTGTCGTGGTTGCCTTCACTTCCGTCAGCAACTTACTACTTCATCGTGTGCAAGTATCCCGTTTGAGAGCGTCGGGTGGGAAACGCGGAAAAAAAGTCAAACGAATTTCTGGTGAAAAGTACCATGCGTCTCCATTTCATAACGGATGCTTGCGGTTGCCTGTTTTGCCCCGTTTTGCTACGATCCCCGCCCACACTCCGGGTCCGATATTTGTATTGTACTACGTGGGTGAAAAAGTGACGCGTTCGTCGTTATGTTGATGACGAGAAATNAACAGTACAAAAATCAACAAACTTTTATTTTTCAAAACAGTATGACATACGCAACCTTTAGCACTAAAAACGGGAACAGAAATGGTACACAATGGTGTTGAAAAACTAAAATCCATACAATAAAGTTTCCTTGTTTTCCCGTATATAAGATGATGAATTTTTGGGTCATATTACTTAAAGAAAATTGTTTTTTATTCAAACACATAATTTCTCACTTCCTTTGAAACTATCAGAAATTTGAGAAATGTAGTAAAAGCCACCAATCCACGCATTCAACATCAGAGGTTCTACTCTCCTCATAAAGCACGTCATCCTCTGTGCATGAAAGCTTTAAGTAAGATGTTCCATTGAATTTGTAGTTAAAATCCAACGAAAAGATGCAGTTTTATTATGAAGTGTACGGAAAAATGAAGCAGAACCATGCATGGCAAACAAGTGATTGAATTTGGTAAGTAAGTAAGTATTTTCTTATAATAGCAGTTTATTGTATTTTATTTAAAAAAAAAAACCTCCAAATTGAGCTGGATGAAAGTGATAAAAAATATATATTCCAATTTGTTTTTTGCACCTTCGTAAGGGCTTTGACTACTGTAGGGAAGTGAGTCTTGATCGAGTTAATTTATGTGTCTGCTTCGTGGAGCAGTGATAATTTATTAATAACAGCCAAAGCAATGACCTTACTAAGGAAGAATTGTTTTCAAAATGTTTTCTTGTTGCAAAAAAGAGGTGACTTTTTATTGTTTTTTCCCCAGGCTCCTAATAGCAAAAGTCAAAATAATTAAATATATAAATAAAAAATTTGCTTCCTTTCGGTAGTATCATATTTTTTTTAATTTATTAACCAAACGGTAGGGTGAGATTTTTGTACCTGCAATTCACTTCGGTTATCTATAGTAACGTAAAGTTGCAGAAAAAACAACAACATCACCACAAAAAATCCCTAGCATTATGCTACGGTGGCTGGCCAGATGCAATCGTCCATCGTTCGGTGGTTTCTTATTTCTGTGTTTGACCACCGGAAATACGGTCAAAGTCCGAGTCAGCAACACAATAATAGTGAAATATGGCACCATTGCTACTGGATAGTGCAGACATATAAAACGAAAAGAAAAAACACGAAAGTATGACACTTGGACCATACACAAGAGCAACACGCGAAAATTGCCACCTTTCTTTTCTTTTGAATGTTTCAGCATTCTTGGCTAGATACATAGTCGACCGTTCGAGCATCGTCGAAGAAAAGTACTTGTTCAGCAAGGATGGACAAACAGGATGAGTCCGAAGATAAAAAAGAGGAACGAAACACGATATAATCTAGCTGAAGGTGAGAATGAATGGGATAGAGTTGTAGCTGCATCCTGCTTAAGCACATCCTGGACAGCACTACCAGCAACGTCAGAAAAACGCTGGCACAATGCACGAAACAAGTCTGGTCGCGTTGAGCTGCGCTTGGGTATCGTTTAATTAGTTTAATGGTCACCTGGAATTTTCTGCTCAAAATAAATTACTCTCGATACAAGCGACCACGTAGCTCATTAGGGCAGCGGGTTCCGTTGCTGCAGCGGTTTTGGTAACGCTTGCCGTACGGCATAGCGCCTCGTGACTTTTTCCCGTGGTTTGGTTAGTGTCAGGTTTCGGAAGGAACTGCAACGTTAATTATTTTACTGCACCACACACACAGACACACACAGCATATCACCTTTATACTGGGACTGTGCTAGTGACCGGGCAGCTCTACTTTTATTATTTATTTTTATACTTTTTCTGTTGCGTCTTAAGTAGCTGAATCAACTAGATGAATTAAAAAAAGCGTGCAAAAACAATCCTCTCCCCAATACTCATGACATGTTTAATGGGGAGATTTATACTGCGAAGAAAATGGCAAGGAGCATCAAACACGCATACATTTTGCTATGAAGTAATGAAATAAATGATTGTGCGTAAAAGTGTTGAATGGAGTTTTTTTTTTAATTATTTGTGAATGATTTTTGCTGTTCTTGTTAAGAATGGCCAGGCTGTATTAAGACTTATTAAACCAAGTAGCAGGATAGTCAGTTCTGTTGTCAGTGTTTACAGCAATACCACACTGATATGGGTATGGATCCGCAGCCTCTCCAAGGATAATATAGACACTCCATACCCTACTCCGACTCAATACGTCCCCGTCGTACAGAATGGTAACATATCTCTCCAACAATCTGAGCTTGGGTATACGGGGAAACCCAACCCCTTGGGAAGATGGATTATATGACTAAATTGAGCGCAGGGGGACACCCAGCGTCTGTTCTCCATGTCAGGGGCGGCTGGATGTTCCTTCTGTCCTGGCACCCTTCGGAAATTAAAACAGCTAGGATGCGTAGGCCCTCCAACGAGACAACAAGGCCCTCCAACGAAATGCAATAAGTCAGCTGGCAGCGATAGTCTGGTGGCAGAGCAGTTCAAGATGGGCCCGGAGAGGCTTGCCGCGATTATACATCGGCTGATCGTAAGGATTTGGGACCAGGAAGAACTACCGGATGAGTGGAAACTGGGCGTCATACACCCAGTGTACAAAAAAGACAACAGGCTGGACTGTGCTAACTTCCGAGCCATCACAGTCCTGAATGCTGCCTACAAGATCCTGTCCCGAATACTCTTCTGCAGACTTGCGCCCCTTGCCACAGATTTCGTCGGAAGCTACCAAGCTGGATTTGTTGGACACAAATCGACCACCGACCAAATCTTTACTCTACGGCAGATCCGCCAGCGGTGCCGAGAGCTCTTCATTGAATTTAAGGCGGCCTACGATACCATAGATCGGATCGAACTATAGAACACCATGCAGCAGTACGGATTCCCTGGGAAGCTGGTACGGCTGTTGAAGGCCACGATGGATGGGGTGCAGTTCAAAGTGAGACCATCGAACATGCTGTCGGAATCGTTTGAATCTCACCGGGGTCTGAGGCAAGAGAACGGACTAGCCTGTTGGTTGTTTAATATCGCTCTGGAAGATGTCATGCGAAGCGCAGGCTTCGACATCCGGGGCACGATTTTCACCCGTGCTCTCCAATTTTTCGGCTTCACGGATGACATCGACATTGCGACGCGTACACCCGACTGAAACGCGAGGCCGACAGAATTGGATTGAGAATTGGTAGAGGAGTTCTGATACCTCGGTACGTTTATAACTTCGGACAACAACACGAGCAGCGGAATCCGAAGACGCATTGTTCAGGGAAATCGTGCCTACTATGGGCTCCAACAAACTCCAGCGATCCAGAAGACTCCAGCACGATATATCACACACTGATACGTCCGGTAGTCCTCTACGGGTACGAGTCCTGTACTTTGCTAACGGAGGTTGCCAATGCACTCACCATTTTTCGAACGGCGGGTGCTAAGAATAAATGCGGGTCCGGATAGGATTTGATACCCGGTCCTGTCGCGTGGAACCGGCGCCATTTATCAAACACACGTCCGGGCCGCCCCATTTGTGACTAATTTGTGGTTAAAAATAAAACACAAGCTCGAAGTGAAATTAATTAAAAATGTTACATTTTTATTACAAAACTTTATAATTTTAAAATTTGTCAATTGGGATTTTTTTTCAGAGTTTTCTTTTTTTGGGTTTTTTTTTTGTCGCGAAGTGTTTGTTTTCACAGATGTCTGTTCTACACCGTACATGGGATAAACATGGGTTGTGTTGCGTAAATTCTACATGCGATTCGGAATATGCAGTGCATCAACGGAAACTGTTTGCCCAATTGCTTTAAACAAGTGCAAAATTTTGAACGATTGACGTCAGTAGCCGTTTTGCGATACCTGTTCTAGATAACATTTGAGCAAACATTTGAGGCGCAGAATCTAGTAAAACAGCATGTGGCAAAATAGTTGTATGCTTTGATTAGATTGCAAAAACAGGTTACATTTGGTAACAGTATATCCGTCTGCCGATATCTCGTTCCGAATGATCGGATACATTGAAGTGTGCCACAACAGCAGATATGAAGATAAAGAAGACGAGATCTGTAACTGTGCGAACTGTTTTGCAAAAAGTTATATGGTTACCCTTGAACTTGAACGTCAGCTATAGCTCTGAAAAAATTAAAAAAAAACTTTTAGTACTGTTTTGAAGATTCTTTATTATGTCTGATGTTTTGTAAATTTTCATCATTACTTTCGGATGATCACGCCGCATTTCTACCGAATTATTTTCCAAATTCACCTACTTTTTCTTTTGTTAAATTATTTTATGTTCACGTTCTGGGTAATGAACGTTTTTTTACGGGTTTTACTTTTTTCATAAAATATCTTATAGTTATGTCACATGGAAAGTTAAAAAAAAAAAAAAAAAAACCCAATAATAACTTAGTTTATCTTACCAACTTAGCAGTATTTAATTAATATAACACATTCCTATAAACGCAATAATAGTATTACTACCAAAACAACCAGTTAGAAATATTGAGTGAATTGTACTTTCATAACTATGAGTACACAACATATTAAATAAATAATGTTTAGCATTTAGTTCAGTAATGCAATGCATTTATGTACCATTCTCGTCTCAATGCAGGTATGTCTATGTCGGAACGGATCACGTTTTTTCTTAATTTTTGATTTTTCTTATTGTAAAACTAGCTATTTGTCTGGTTCTTTCAACTGTTTCAGTGGAATAAATAAAGAATTTTTAGATTTACAAGGTTTTAACATGTTCGGGTGAATGTTATATTTCCTTCATTTCCTTTCACATAATTGAAACAGAATTTATAAGAGCCTACACATCTCACAACCTCATGTGATATTTTTTTCAAGAAGTCTATGGTTTTGATGCAGGTGATCACGCGTAGAACTGACAAACGTATCCATCAAGTTTGGCCGAACATTGTACATCATCCCATTTTCCACGGTTCGGCGCTGCCCAGTTTCCGACGGACAAACATTCTTGGTTGCCTCCGAGATTGTTGGGCTCTCCTGGATAGAAGTTGCGGTAGTCAGTGGTTTCGATCACCTTGTTCAAAGCAATCCATATCCAACGAGCAAAACGGCCAACGTCAGTTCCGCCGATAAAGTAAACCCCTCTTGGATTGTTGGTTCGGCCCATTGCCTGTTCCACAAGACTTTGCTCAGATGCGGACCTTATAGTTGCCAAATCTCCACCGTAGGCATGGCAGTCTTGCCACGCTTCGAAAAAGTTGGCACTTTTAGTGAAAACGACGTAGTACTGTGCGGCTGTACAGAAGAAGAGTGTCATTAGAAAATGTTACACCTTACCAAATCCGCTAATGCTCAGAATCACTCACCTTCGATGCCATTCAGTGCGAGCACCACCACGCACAACGATTGGAAGAGAGTCTTGAACGACATGTTGTTATCTCTGCTGAAGCGATACTGCACCAAACTGTGATTGAAGATCGCTTTTCAGACACTATTTATACTTCTTTCTCACACTCAGTTTGCAGGACTCGAAGATCCTCTGTTTACTCAAGTGTCCCATGATGTGGCACTCGGTGTTTCGTCTGAGAACAATTTGCCTACGTGTTGCCTTCAGTGCCGATCGAACCGAGGATGAAATTAGACTTGTTTTGTAGATGCTCAGAATTCAGAGTGGGTTTTGTTCATTAACCATTTTGTGCTAGGTCCGGATTCAGCAGTTCGCTGCTATCGCTGCCATTTAACACGATCTTAATCTTAACTACATTGAAGATTGGCTACACGCCGCATCTGCCCGTACTATGACGTGCATTTTTCAGTGCAACATTTCCTAATAAAATGTTACGCATACAGCAAGTAAAGGAGAACACATAATTTGGTGTTACATATCGTGGAAGTACTATTATAAACAAATATCAAAAAGCGGTTCCGGCTAGTTAAAGGTATTACTTCGTATTTCTATGGGAAAATGACTTTAACATATGAGTAATTTGACATACGGATAATGTCAAATGTCAAAATACGGAAAGAATTAAATTCGAGATCTCGTAGTATCAATGTATGATCAATGTCGACAAAAACAGTTATTGGATTGTCCATTACCAATAATACTTATAATGTTATAATTTTTATTCTATTGCATGTTCTGTTGCCTTTATATTTTGGTACTTTTTAAATCAGCCCGAGCGCTCGTTGCAAATAAATAAATGAAATTGTTACAAAATAATAAATGAAATTTACACTTTTCTTTTTTTGACCGTTCGGCATGCGCATGGTTAATTTGGTTGTCGAACAGTTTTTATTTCGCTGTAGCGAATCCCCATTTCCAGGCGGTCTTCTCCGTTCTGAGGCGGCCTTCTAGGACTTCTAGGACAGGACTAGTGCTTCCTTCTCACAATTTAGAATAATTTGCAGTAGGAGGAGTTCTCTATGTATGAATGTGTTGTTCGATACGTTGAGTCAAAGTCATTCAACGTGAAACTATAAACAATAGTACTGCAAACATTTGTTTAAGCTTAGGTTGCTTATTCAGTGAATAGTCTAGAACAAAACAAAAACAAGTGAAAGATGTTAACAGATATCTTTGAGGAACCTCTCAATGCAATTGTGTGTACTTGTGTAAACAATTCTCAACCCTCGTACATGGTTGTGTTTTTGTCCTAACGGATCATGCTTTTTTCTTTGTATTTGTATTAAGTTTTATATAAAATCATTGTTTTTCCAATATTATTTTGTAAAACGAGCAATATTTTCAGTTCTTTCAATTGTTTCACTGGAATAACTAATGTATTAAAACGATGTTTCGAAGAAGTTTTAGCATATTTAAGTGAATGTTTTATTTCCTTCAATTCCTATCACATAGTTGAAACAGGGTTTAAAACAACAGACTTGTGAGATGAGTGTCTCATGTGATATTTTTTTCTTAAACCCTTGGGAATGGTGCAGGTGGTGTTACTTCGAACTCACAAACATATCCGGCAAATTTGGCTATACATTCTATGTCATCCCATTTTCCTCGGTTATCTGCAAAGNAGCCTACACATCTCACATCCTCATGTGATATTTTTTTCAAGAAGTCTATGGTTTTGATACAGGTGATCACGCGTAGAACTGACAAACGTATCCATCAAGTTTGGCCGAACATTGTACATCATCCCATTTTCCGCGGTTCGGCGCACCCCAATTTCCGACGGACAAACATTCTTGGTTGCCTCCGAGATTGTTGGGCTCTCCTGGATAGAAGTTGCGGTAGTCAGTGGTTTCGATCACCTTGTTCAAAGCAATCCACATCCAACGAGCAAAACGGCCAACGTCAGTTCCGCCGATAAAGTAAACCCCTTTTGGATTGTTGGTTCGGCCCATTGCCTGTTCCACAAGACTTTGCTCAGATGCGGACCTTATAGTTGCCAAATCTCCACCGTAGGCATGGCAGTCTTGCCACGCTTCGAAAAAGTTGGCACTTTTAGTGAAAACGACGTAGTACTGTGCGGCTGTACAGAAGAAGAGTGTCATTAGAAAATGTTACACCTTACCAAATCCGATAATGCTCAGAATCACTCACCTTCGATGCCATTCAGTGCGAGCACCACCACGCACAACGATAGGAAGAGAGTCTTGAACGACATGTTGTTATCTCTGCTGAAGCGATACTGCACCAAACTGTGATTGAAGATCGCTTTTCAGACACTATTTATACTTCTTTCTCACACTCAGTTTGCAGGACTCGAAGATCCTCTGTTTACTCAAGTGTCTCATGATGTGGCACTCGGTGTTTCGTCTGAGAACAATTTGCCTACGTGTTGCCTTCAGTACCGATCGAACCGAGGATGAAATTAGACTTGTTTTGTAGATGCTCACAATTCAGAGTGGATTTTGTTCATTAACCATTTTGTCCTAGGTCCGGATTCAGTAGTTCGCTGCCATCGCTGCCATTAAACACGATCTTAATCTTAACTACAATAAAGATTGGCTACACGCCGCATCTGACGTGCAATTGTCAGTGCAAAATTTCCTAACAAAATATTACGTATACAGCAAGTAAAGGAGAACACATAATTTGGTGTAACATATCGAGGAAGTACTATTATAAAAAAATATCAAAAAGCGGTTCCAGCTAGTTAACGGTATTACTTCGTATTTCTATGGGAAAATGACTTTAACAAATGAGTAACTTGACATACGGATAATGTGTGGAAAGAATTAAATTCGAGATCTCGTAGTATCAATGTATGATCAATGTCGACAAAAACAGTTACTGGATTGTCCATTACCAATAATATTTATAATGTTATAATTTTTATTCTATTGCATGTTCTGTTGGCTTTATATATCTCAAATCAGTCCGAGCGCTCGTTGCAAATAAATAAATGAAATTGTTACAAACTAATAAATGAAATTTACACATTTTCTTTTTTGACCGTTCGGCGTACGCATGGTTAATTTGGTTGTCGAACAGTTTTTATTTCGCTGTAGCGAATCCCCATTTCCAGGCGGTCTCCTCCGTTCTGAGATGGTCTAGGACCGTTTCTGTCCTCCGAGGAAATCGTAAACATTATTGACAGGACTAGCGCTTCGTTCTCACAATTTAGAATAATTTGCAGTAGGAGGAGTTCTCTATGTATGAATGTGTTGTTCGATACGTTGAGTCTAAGTCATTCAACGTGAAACTATAAACAATAGTACTGCAAACATTTGTCTAAGCTAAGGTTGCATATTCAATGAATAGTCTAGAACAAAACAAACACAAGTGAAAGATGTTAACAGATATCTTTGAGGAACCTCTCAATGCAATTGTGTGCACTTATGTAAACAATTCTCAACCCTCATACATGGCAGTGTTTTTGTCCTAATGGATCATGCTTGTTTTTTTGTATTTAGTTTTGTATAAAATCTTTGTTTTTCAAATGTTATTTTGTAAAACGAGCAATATTTTCAGTTCTTTCAATTGTTCCACTGGAATAACTAATGTATTGAAACGATGTTTCGAAGAAGTTTTAGCATAATTAAGTGAATGTTTTATTTCCTGCAATTCCTATCACATAGTTGAAACAGGGTTTAAAAGAACAGACACATCTCACTACTTCATGTGATATTTTTTTTTCTTAAACCCTTGGGAATGGTGCAGGTGGTGTTACTTCGAACTCACAAACATATCCGGCAAATTTGGCTATACATTCTATGTCATCCCATTTTCCTCGGTTATCTGCAAAGTTTCCGATCGCCAAACATTCTTGACTGCCTCCGTTATTGTTGGGCTCTCCTGGATAGAAGTTGCGGTAGTCAGTGCTTTCGATCACCTTGTTAAAACCAATCCACATCCAGCGACCATCACGGCCAAGGTCAGTTCCGCCGATAAAGAAAATCCCATTTGGATTGCTAGTTCTGGCCACTGCCTGTTCCACAAGACTTTGCTCTGCTGCGGACCTTACAGTTGCTAAATGAGCATCGTAGGAATTGCAGTCTTGCCACGCTTCGAAAAAGTTGGAGCTTTTCACGAAAGCGATGTAGGTCTTTTTGGCTGCACGGAACAAGAGTGTCATTAGAACATGTTACACCTTACCGAAGCTGATAACCTATCGTTCTCCCATCACTCACCTTCGATGCCATTCATAGCGACCACTACCACGCACAACGATAGGAAGAGAGTCTTGAACGACATGATGTTTTCTCTGTTGACCTGCACCGATACTGCACCAAACTGTGATTGAAGATCGCTTTTCATACACTATTTATACTCATTTCTCAGTCTCGGTCTCAGTTTCCACTGATACCCAAAGATCCTGTATTGACTCAGGTGTCTCATCGCGCTCATCAGCACGCGTGTCAGTTTGGTGTTTTTACGAGTTGCAGGATAATCATGTTTTTTTCGTTTATTGAATCGTCAAATTCGGTGTTGATGCAAATCTCGAACCAGCATTTAGGTTGCACGCTAGAAAATTTTGGCAAGTAACAACACCTGTTCAAATTGTTTTTCTTATCACTACGTAAATGAAAAGCCCGGAACCTGTATGCGATTGACGTCAGTCCCTATATCAATTGCACTTGTTTAAACTAGATCTTCACAAATTCCTTCCTAAATGTACTTCATCTCCCACATTTATGGGAATAATTTTGCGTATGCATATTGTGATCTAAGTTTGCCATATGATGATGTGGCATTCATTTTTATTGGATGGAAGATCATCTACTGATGAAGTTTGCAAAGCAATGAGCTATGAGAAGGATATCTAAATTACACGTCATCATCCTTTCTTTCATTTTAAATTATTTCGTTTTGGTACCTAAACAATACTATTCTTTATATTAATCAAACTGAACGACATGAAACGGGAGTAAATTAAATGAAAAGTTTGTACAAAAAATATTTTCTCGCAAAACAATTTTCTTTAATTAAGAGATATGTGTAGCTCGTAGATTGCATCTTCAGATAGAGCGTAGAATATTGTATGTTTCTTTATTTAAATACCTGTATGATAATATTAAACAATACAAAACATGATATATGTCTTAGCTTTCATTAATAAAGAAAATACACAAAAATTGAATGATTTAACAGGTTCCTCTGAAGAAGCTCTCATTGTAATACACTTGTGTAAACACTTCTCAAACCTCATAAAATACCTTTTCTAACTTGAGCGCATTGAATCTTCAAACTCCCGATCACTCCATATGAGAGTTGATAATCACTATTTGCAACACAAAATAACTTCAACCTTCAATTGCAATTAAGGAGATCTGTTATACTGTTTAGCATTTAGTTCAATGCATTTATGTACCATTCTCGTCTCAATGCAGATATGTCTATGTCGGAACGGATCACGTTTTTTNTGCACTTGTTTAAACTAGATCTTCACACATTCTTTCCTAAATGTACTTCATCTCCCACATTTATGGGAATAATTTTGCGTATGCATATTGTGATCTAAGTTTGCCATATGATGATGTGGCATTCATTTTTATTGGATGGAAGATCATCTACTGATGAAGTTTCCAAAGCTATGAGCTATGAGAAGGATATCTAGATTACACGTCATCATCCTTTCTTTCGTATGTATTACAATTTTAAATTATTTCGTTTTCAAAAACCTATTCCCTAAACAATACTATTCTTTATATTAATCAAACTGAACGACATGAAACGGGAGTAAATTAAATGAAAAGTTTGTACAAAAAACTATTTTCATACAAAACAATTTTCTTGAATTAAGAGACATGTGTAGCTCGTAGATTACATCTTCAGATAGAGCGTAGAATATTGTATGTTTCTTTATTCAAATACCTGTATGATAAGATTAAACAACACAAAACATGATATATGTCTTAGCCTTCATTAATCAAGAAAATACACAAAAATTGAATGATTTCACAGGTTCCTCTCAAGAAGCTCTCATTGTAATACACTTGTGTAAACACTTCTCAACCATCATAAAATACCTTTTTTTACTTGAGCACATCGAATCTTCAAACTCCCAATCACTCCATATGAGAGCTGATAATCACTATTTGCAACAAAAAATAATTTCAACCTTCAATTGCAATTAAGGAGATCTGTTATAATGTTTAGCATTTAGTTCAGTAATGTTCAAAATTCATTTAATTCAGAATTTATGTACCATTCTCGTCTCAATGCAGATATGTCTATGCCGGAACGGTTTTTTTTTCTTAATTTTTGTTTTTTTCTTATTGTAAAACTAGCTATTTTTTTTTTAGTTCTTTCAACTGTTTCAGTGGAATAAATAAAGAATTTTTAGATTTACAAGGTTTTTACATGTTTGGGTGAATTTTATATTTTCTTCATTTCCTTTCACCTAGTTGAAACAGGATTTATAAGAGCCTACACATCTCACATCCTCATGTGATATTTTTTTCAAGAAGTCTATGGTTTTGATGCAGGTGATCACGCGTAGAACTGACAAACGTATCCATCAAGTTTGGCCGAACATTGTACATCATCCCATTTTCCGCGGTTCGGCGCACCCCAATTTCCGACGGACAAACGTTCTTGGTTGCCTCCGAGATTGTTGGGCTCTCCTGGATAGAAGTTGCGGTAGTCAGTGGTTTCGATCACCTTGTTCAAAGCAATCCACATCCAACGAGCAAAACGGCCAACGTCAGTTCCGCCGATAAAGTAAACCCCTTTTGGATTGTTGGTTCGGCCCATTGCCTGTTCCACAAGACTTTGCTCAGATGCGGACCTTATAGTTGCCAAATCTCCACCGTAGGCATGGCAGTCTTGCTACGCTTCGAAAAAGTTGGCACTTTTAGTGAAAACGACGTAGTACTGTGCGGCTGTACAGAAGAAGAGTGTCATTAGAAAATGTTACACCTTACCAAATCCGATAATGCTCAGAATCACTCACCTTCGATGCCATTCAGTGCGAGCACCACCACGCACAACGATAGGAAGAGAGTCTTGAACGACATGTTGTTATCTCTGCGGAAGCGATACTGCACCAAACTGTGATTGAAGATCGCTTTTCAGACACTATTTATACTTCTTTCTCACACTCAGTTTGCAGGACTCGAAGATCCTCTGTTTACTCAAGTGTCTCATGATGTGGCACTCGGTGTTTCGTCTGAGAACAATTTGCCTACGTGTTGCCTTCAGTACCGATCGAACCGAGGATGAAATTAGACTTGTTTTATTAAAGAGCGAAACGAGTTCTATTCGGAAGCAACAGAGCATAGTTAGGTAGTCAGTTAGTAAGTTGAGTGTAATTCTATGTTTACTGTCAAAACAGTTTGACATCCCTGTACTAGGACCGCTGGATTCCGATAGAGGGCGTCAGGATATATATATGGTGGCGGCAAGCGGGCCGGCGCTCTTATTTTCGGACTCGGCAAAAGTATAGTCAGGGCAATAAATTTGAACCGTATTACATGAAATTCATGTCGTGTTAAAATTTTGCCTACCACGATCCGAAAATTCGACATTTTCAAATTTAGTGCCATCGAAATTTAATGCTACCGAGCATTAAAGTGCGAATGTTGTGCGATTTACAAAGTAAAACGCAAGTGCGTATCACGAACCCTAGTTTTCCAAGTCGTAAAATCGTGAATTAGAAGCAGTGAAAAGTGAATTCGATAGGTGATTCTGAATCACAGCCGCCCGGGTTTTCGTNAAAAAACGTGATCCGTTCCGACATAGACATATCTGCATTGAGACGAGAATGGTACATAAATGCATTGAACTAAATGCTAAACAGTATAACAGATCTCCTTAATTGCAATTGAAGGTTGAAGTTATTTTGTGTTGCAAATAGTGATTATCAACTCTCATATGGAGTGATCGGGAGTTTGAAGATTCAATGCGCTCAAGTTAGAAAAGGTATTTTATGAGGTTTGAGAAGTGTTTACACAAGTGTATTACAATGAGAGCTTCTTCAGAGGAACCTGTTAAATCATTCAATTTTTGTGTATTTTCTTTATTAATGAAAGCTAAGACATATATCATGTTTTGTATTGTTTAATATTATCATACAGGTATTTAAATAAAGAAACATACAATATTCTACGCTCTATCTGAAGATGCAATCTACGAGCTACACATATCTCTTAATTAAAGAAAATTGTTTTGCGAGAAAATATTTTTTGTACAAACTTTTCATTTAATTTACTCCCGTTTCATGTCGTTCAGTTTGATTAATATAAAGAATAGTATTGTTTAGGTACCAAAACGAAATAATTTAAAATGAAAGAAAGGATGATGACGTGTAATTTAGATATCCTTCTCATAGCTCATTGCTTTGCAAACTTCATCAGTAGATGATCTTCCATCCAATAAAAATGAATGCCACATCATCATATGGCAAACTTAGATCACAATATGCATACGCAAAATTATTCCCATAAATGTGGGAGATGAAGTACATTTAGGAAGGAATTTGTGAAGATCTAGTTTAAACAAGTGCAATTGATATAGGGACTGACGTCAATCGCATACAGGTTCCGGGCTTTTCATTTACGTAGTGATAAGAAAAACAATTTGAACAGGTGTTGTTACTTGCCAAAATTTTCTAGCGTGCAACCTAAATGCTGGTTCGAGATTTGCATCAACACCGAATTTGACGATTCAATAAACGAAAAAAACATGATTATCCTGCAACTCGTAAAAACACCAAACTGACACGCGTGCTGATGAGCGCGATGAGACACCTGAGTCAATACAGGATCTTTGGGTATCAGTGGAAACTGAGACCGAGACTGAGAAATGAGTATAAATAGTGTATGAAAAGCGATCTTCAATCACAGTTTGGTGCAGTATCGGTGCAGGTCAACAGAGAAAACATCATGTCGTTCAAGACTCTCTTCCTATCGTTGTGCGTGGTAGTGGTCGCTATGAATGGCATCGAAGGTGAGTGATGGGAGAACGATAGGTTATCAGCTTCGGTAAGGTGTAACATGTTCTAATGACACTCTTGTTCCGTGCAGCCAAAAAGACCTACATCGCTTTCGTGAAAAGCTCCAACTTTTTCGAAGCGTGGCAAGACTGCAATTCCTACGATGCTCATTTAGCAACTGTAAGGTCCGCAGCAGAGCAAAGTCTTGTGGAACAGGCAGTGGCCAGAACTAGCAATCCAAATGGGATTTTCTTTATCGGCGGAACTGACCTTGGCCGTGATGGTCGCTGGATGTGGATTGGTTTTAACAAGGTGATCGAAAGCACTGACTACCGCAACTTCTATCCAGGAGAGCCCAACAATAACGGAGGCAGTCAAGAATGTTTGGCGATCGGAAACTTTGCAGATAACCGAGGAAAATGGGATGACATAGAATGTATAGCCAAATTTGCCGGATATGTTTGTGAGTTCGAAGTAACACCACCTGCACCATTCCCAAGGGTTTAAGAAAAAAAAATATCACATGAAGTAGTGAGATGTGTCTGTTCTTTTAAACCCTGTTTCAACTATGTGATAGGAATTGCAGGAAATAAAACATTCACTTAATTATGCTAAAACTTCTTCGAAACATCGTTTCAATACATTAGTTATTCCAGTGGAACAATTGAAAGAACTGAAAATATTGCTCGTTTTACAAAATAACATTTGAAAAACAAAGATTTTATACAAAACTAAATACAAAAAAACAAGCATGATCCATTAGGACAAAAACACTGCCATGTATGAGGGTTGAGAATTGTTTACATAAGTGCACACAATTGCATTGAGAGGTTCCTCAAAGATATCTGTTAACATCTTTCACTTGTGTTTGTTTTGTTCTAGACTATTCATTGAATATGCAACCTTAGCTTAGACAAATGTTTGCAGTACTATTGTTTATAGTTTCACGTTGAATGACTTAGACTCAACGTATCGAACAACACATTCATACATAGAGAACTCCTCCTACTGCAAATTATTCTAAATTGTGAGAACGAAGCGCTAGTCCTGTCAATAATGTTTACGATTTCCTCGGAGGACAGAAACGGTCCTAGACCATCTCAGAACGGAGGAGACCGCCTGGAAATGGGGATTCGCTACAGCGAAATAAAAACTGTTCGACAACCAAATTAACCATGCGTACGCCGAACGGTCAAAAAAGAAAATGTGTAAATTTCATTTATTAGTTTGTAACAATTTCATTTATTTATTTGCAACGAGCGCTCGGACTGATTTGAGATATATAAAGCCAACAGAACATGCAATAGAATAAAAATTATAACATTATAAATATTATTGGTAATGGACAATCCAGTAACTGTTTTTGTCGACATTGATCATACATTGATACTACGAGATCTCGAATTTAATTCTTTCCACACATTATCCGTATGTCAAGTTACTCATTTGTTAAAGTCATTTTCCCATAGAAATACGAAGTAATACCGTTAACTAGCTGGAACCGCTTTTTGATATTTTTTTATAATAGTACTTCCTCGATATGTTACACCAAATTATGTGTTCTCCTTTACTTGCTGTATACGTAATATTTTGTTAGGAAATTTTGCACTGACAATTGCACGTCAGATGCGGCGTGTAGCCAATCTTTATTGTAGTTAAGATTAAGATCGTGTTTAATGGCAGCGATGGCAGCGAACTACTGAATCCGGACCTAGGACAAAATGGTTAATGAACAAAATCCACTCTGAATTGTGAGCATCTACAAAACAAGTCTAATTTCATCCTCGGTTCGATCGGTACTGAAGGCAACACGTAGGCAAATTGTTCTCAGACGAAACACCGAGTGCCACATCATGAGACACTTGAGTAAACAGAGGATCTTCGAGTCCTGCAAACTGAGTGTGAGAAAGAAGTATAAATAGTGTCTGAAAAGCGATCTTCAATCACAGTTTGGTGCAGTATCGCTTCAGCAGAGATAACAACATGTCGTTCAAGACTCTCTTCCTATCGTTGTGCGTGGTGGTGCTCGCACTGAATGGCATCGAAGGTGAGTGATTCTGAGCATTATCGGATTTGGTAAGGTGTAACATTTTCTAATGACACTCTTCTTCTGTACAGCCGCACAGTACTACGTCGTTTTCACTAAAAGTGCCAACTTTTTCGAAGCGTGGCAAGACTGCCATGCCTACGGTGGAGATTTGGCAACTATAAGGTCCGCATCTGAGCAAAGTCTTGTGGAACAGGCAATGGGCCGAACCAACAATCCAAAAGGGGTTTACTTTATCGGCGGAACTGACGTTGGCCGTTTTGCTCGTTGGATGTGGATTGCTTTGAACAAGGTGATCGAAACCACTGACTACCGCAACTTCTATCCAGGAGAGCCCAACAATCTCGGAGGCAACCAAGAATGTTTGTNACGAAAACCCGGGCGGCTGTGATTCAGAATCACCTATCGAATTCACTTTTCACTGCTTCTAATTCACGATTTTACGACTTGGAAAACTAGGGTTCGTGATACGCACTTGCGTTTTACTTTGTAAATCGCACAACATTCGCACTTTAATGCTCGGTAGCATTAAATTTCGATGGCACTAAATTTGAAAATGTCGAATTTTCGGATCGTGGTAGGCAAAATTTTAACACGACATGAATTTCATGTAATACGGTTCAAATTTATTGCCCTGACTATACTTTTGCCGAGTCCGAAAATAAGAGCGCCGGCCCGCTTGCCGCCACCATATATATATCCTGACGCCCTCTATCGGAATCCAGCGGTCCTAGTACAGGGATGTCAAACTGTTTTGACAGTAAACATAGAATTACACTCAACTTACTAACTGACTACCTAACTATGCTCTGTTGCTTCCGAATAGAACTCGTTTCGCTCTTTAATAAAACAAGTCTAATTTCATCCTCGGTTCGATCGGTACTGAAGGCAACACGTAGGCAAATTGTTCTCAGACGAAACACCGAGTGCCACATCATGAGACACTTGAGTAAACAGAGGATCTTCGAGTCCTGCAAACTGAGTGTGAGAAAGAAGTATAAATAGTGTCTGAAAAGCGATCTTCAATCACAGTTTGGTGCAGTATCGCTTCCGCAGAGATAACAACATGTCGTTCAAGACTCTCTTCCTATCGTTGTGCGTGGTGGTGCTCGCACTGAATGGCATCGAAGGTGAGTGATTCTGAGCATTATCGGATTTGGTAAGGTGTAACATTTTCTAATGACACTCTTCTTCTGTACAGCCGCACAGTACTACGTCGTTTTCACTAAAAGTGCCAACTTTTTCGAAGCGTAGCAAGACTGCCATGCCTACGGTGGAGATTTGGCAACTATAAGGTCCGCATCTGAGCAAAGTCTTGTGGAACAGGCAATGGGCCGAACCAACAATCCAAAAGGGGTTTACTTTATCGGCGGAACTGACGTTGGCCGTTTTGCTCGTTGGATGTGGATTGCTTTGAACAAGGTGATCGAAACCACTGACTACCGCAACTTCTATCCAGGAGAGCCCAACAATCTCGGAGGCAACCAAGAACGTTTGTCCGTCGGAAATTGGGGTGCGCCGAACCGCGGAAAATGGGATGATGTACAATGTTCGGCCAAACTTGATGGATACGTTTGTCAGTTCTACGCGTGATCACCTGCATCAAAACCATAGACTTCTTGAAAAAAATATCACATGAGGATGTGAGATGTGTAGGCTCTTATAAATCCTGTTTCAACTAGGTGAAAGGAAATGAAGAAAATATAAAATTCACCCAAACATGTAAAAACCTTGTAAATCTAAAAATTCTTTATTTATTCCACTGAAACAGTTGAAAGAACTAAAAAAAAAATAGCTAGTTTTACAATAAGAAAAAAACAAAAATTAAGAAAAAAAAACCGTTCCGGCATAGACATATCTGCATTGAGACGAGAATGGTACATAAATTCTGAATTAAATGAATTTTGAACATTACTGAACTAAATGCTAAACATTATAACAGATCTCCTTAATTGCAATTGAAGGTTGAAATTATTTTTTGTTGCAAATAGTGATTATCAGCTCTCATATGGAGTGATTGGGAGTTTGAAGATTCGATGTGCTCAAGTAAAAAAAGGTATTTTATGATGGTTGAGAAGTGTTTACACAAGTGTATTACAATGAGAGCTTCTTGAGAGGAACCTGTGAAATCATTCAATTTTTGTGTATTTTCTTGATTAATGAAGGCTAAGACATATATCATGTTTTGTGTTGTTTAATCTTATCATACAGGTATTTGAATAAAGAAACATACAATATTCTACGCTCTATCTGAAGATGTAATCTACGAGCTACACATGTCTCTTAATTCAAGAAAATTGTTTTGTATGAAAATAGTTTTTTGTACAAACTTTTCATTTAATTTACTCCCGTTTCATGTCGTTCAGTTTGATTAATATAAAGAATAGTATTGTTTAGGGAATAGGTTTTTGAAAACGAAATAATTTAAAATTGTAATACATACGAAAGAAAGGATGATGACGTGTAATCTAGATATNAAAAAACGTGATCCGTTCCGACATAGACATATCTGCATTGAGACGAGAATGGTACATAAATGCATTGAACTAAATGCTAAACAGTATAACAGATCTCCTTAATTGCAATTGAAGGTTGAAGTTATTTTGTGTTGCAAATAGTGATTATCAACTCTCATATGGAGTGATCGGGAGTTTGAAGATTCAATGCGCTCAAGTTAGAAAAGGTATTTTATGAGGTTTGAGAAGTGTTTACACAAGTGTATTACAATGAGAGCTTCTTCAGAGGAACCTGTTAAATCATTCAATTTTTGTGTATTTTCTTTATTAATGAAAGCTAAGACATATATCATGTTTTGTATTGTTTAATATTATCATACAGGTATTTAAATAAAGAAACATACAATATTCTACGCTCTATCTGAAGATGCAATCTACGAGCTACACATATCTCTTAATTAAAGAAAATTGTTTTGCGAGAAAATATTTTTTGTACAAACTTTTCATTTAATTTACTCCCGTTTCATGTCGTTCAGTTTGATTAATATAAAGAATAGTATTGTTTAGGTACCAAAACGAAATAATTTAAAATGAAAGAAAGGATGATGACGTGTAATTTAGATATCCTTCTCATAGCTCATTGCTTTGCAAACTTCATCAGTAGATGATCTTCCATCCAATAAAAATGAATGCCACATCATCATATGGCAAACTTAGATCACAATATGCATACGCAAAATTATTCCCATAAATGTGGGAGATGAAGTACATTTAGGAAGGAATTTGTGAAGATCTAGTTTAAACAAGTGCAATTGATATAGGGACTGACGTCAATCGCATACAGGTTCCGGGCTTTTCATTTACGTAGTGATAAGAAAAACAATTTGAACAGGTGTTGTTACTTGCCAAAATTTTCTAGCGTGCAACCTAAATGCTGGTTCGAGATTTGCATCAACACCGAATTTGACGATTCAATAAACGAAAAAAACATGATTATCCTGCAACTCGTAAAAACACCAAACTGACACGCGTGCTGATGAGCGCGATGAGACACCTGAGTCAATACAGGATCTTTGGGTATCAGTGGAAACTGAGACCGAGACTGAGAAATGAGTATAAATAGTGTATGAAAAGCGATCTTCAATCACAGTTTGGTGCAGTATCGGTGCAGGTCAACAGAGAAAACATCATGTCGTTCAAGACTCTCTTCCTATCGTTGTGCGTGGTAGTGGTCGCTATGAATGGCATCGAAGGTGAGTGATGGGAGAACGATAGGTTATCAGCTTCGGTAAGGTGTAACATGTTCTAATGACACTCTTGTTCCGTGCAGCCAAAAAGACCTACATCGCTTTCGTGAAAAGCTCCAACTTTTTCGAAGCGTGGCAAGACTGCAATTCCTACGATGCTCATTTAGCAACTGTAAGGTCCGCAGCAGAGCAAAGTCTTGTGGAACAGGCAGTGGCCAGAACTAGCAATCCAAATGGGATTTTCTTTATCGGCGGAACTGACCTTGGCCGTGATGGTCGCTGGATGTGGATTGGTTTTAACAAGGTGATCGAAAGCACTGACTACCGCAACTTCTATCCAGGAGAGCCCAACAATAACGGAGGCAGTCAAGAATGTTTGGCGATCGGAAACTTTGCAGATAACCGAGGAAAATGGGATGACATAGAATGTATAGCCAAATTTGCCGGATATGTTTGTGAGTTCGAAGTAACACCACCTGCACCATTCCCAAGGGTTTAAGAAAAAAAAATATCACATGAAGTAGTGAGATGTGTCTGTTCTTTTAAACCCTGTTTCAACTATGTGATAGGAATTGCAGGAAATAAAACATTCACTTAATTATGCTAAAACTTCTTCGAAACATCGTTTCAATACATTAGTTATTCCAGTGGAACAATTGAAAGAACTGAAAATATTGCTCGTTTTACAAAATAACATTTGAAAAACAAAGATTTTATACAAAACTAAATACAAAAAAACAAGCATGATCCATTAGGACAAAAACACTGCCATGTATGAGGGTTGAGAATTGTTTACATAAGTGCACACAATTGCATTGAGAGGTTCCTCAAAGATATCTGTTAACATCTTTCACTTGTGTTTGTTTTGTTCTAGACTATTCATTGAATATGCAACCTTAGCTTAGACAAATGTTTGCAGTACTATTGTTTATAGTTTCACGTTGAATGACTTAGACTCAACGTATCGAACAACACATTCATACATAGAGAACTCCTCCTACTGCAAATTATTCTAAATTGTGAGAACGAAGCGCTAGTCCTGTCAATAATGTTTACGATTTCCTCGGAGGACAGAAACGGTCCTAGACCATCTCAGAACGGAGGAGACCGCCTGGAAATGGGGATTCGCTACAGCGAAATAAAAACTGTTCGACAACCAAATTAACCATGCGTACGCCGAACGGTCAAAAAAGAAAATGTGTAAATTTCATTTATTAGTTTGTAACAATTTCATTTATTTATTTGCAACGAGCGCTCGGACTGATTTGAGATATATAAAGCCAACAGAACATGCAATAGAATAAAAATTATAACATTATAAATATTATTGGTAATGGACAATCCAGTAACTGTTTTTGTCGACATTGATCATACATTGATACTACGAGATCTCGAATTTAATTCTTTCCACACATTATCCGTATGTCAAGTTACTCATTTGTTAAAGTCATTTTCCCATAGAAATACGAAGTAATACCGTTAACTAGCTGGAACCGCTTTTTGATATTTTTTTATAATAGTACTTCCTCGATATGTTACACCAAATTATGTGTTCTCCTTTACTTGCTGTATACGTAATATTTTGTTAGGAAATTTTGCACTGACAATTGCACGTCAGATGCGGCGTGTAGCCAATCTTTATTGTAGTTAAGATTAAGATCGTGTTTAATGGCAGCGATGGCAGCGAACTACTGAATCCGGACCTAGGACAAAATGGTTAATGAACAAAATCCACTCTGAATTGTGAGCATCTACAAAACAAGTCTAATTTCATCCTCGGTTCGATCGGTACTGAAGGCAACACGTAGGCAAATTGTTCTCAGACGAAACACCGAGTGCCACATCATGAGACACTTGAGTAAACAGAGGATCTTCGAGTCCTGCAAACTGAGTGTGAGAAAGAAGTATAAATAGTGTCTGAAAAGCGATCTTCAATCACAGTTTGGTGCAGTATCGCTTCAGCAGAGATAACAACATGTCGTTCAAGACTCTCTTCCTATCGTTGTGCGTGGTGGTGCTCGCACTGAATGGCATCGAAGGTGAGTGATTCTGAGCATTATCGGATTTGGTAAGGTGTAACATTTTCTAATGACACTCTTCTTCTGTACAGCCGCACAGTACTACGTCGTTTTCACTAAAAGTGCCAACTTTTTCGAAGCGTGGCAAGACTGCCATGCCTACGGTGGAGATTTGGCAACTATAAGGTCCGCATCTGAGCAAAGTCTTGTGGAACAGGCAATGGGCCGAACCAACAATCCAAAAGGGGTTTACTTTATCGGCGGAACTGACGTTGGCCGTTTTGCTCGTTGGATGTGGATTGCTTTGAACAAGGTGATCGAAACCACTGACTACCGCAACTTCTATCCAGGAGAGCCCAACAATCTCGGAGGCAACCAAGAATGTTTGTCCGTCGGAAATTGGGGTGCGCCGAACCGCGGAAAATGGGATGATGTACAATGTTCGGCCAAACTTGATGGATACGTTTGTCAGTTCTACGCGTGATCACCTGTATCAAAACCATAGACTTCTTGAAAAAAATATCACATGAGGATGTGAGATGTGTAGGCTNAATATGCAACCTTAGCTTAGACAAATGTTTGCAGTACTATTGTTTATAGTTTCACGTTGAATGACTTAGACTCAACGTATCGAACAACACATTCATACATAGAGAACTCCTCCTACTAGCAATACGGCCAGGCCGTACTTTATGAATAAAAAAAAAAAAAAAAAAAACTCCTCCTACTGAAAATTATTCCAAATTGTGAGAAGGAAGCACCAGTCCTGTCCTGGAAGTCCTAGAAGGCTGCCTTAGAACGGAGGAGACCACCTGGAAATGGGGATTTGACACAGCGAAAAGAAAATTCTCTGGTTTGCTAAGATGTCCTCTTACATTCCATTGGAATATAAGTTAGTCTAAACCGTCGGAGAGTTTAGACTAACCATAGTTATCGACAAAATCCCTTAACAGTAAGATTATCCTTTAACAGATCAAGTCATTGTATTTAGTAGTAAACTGGGGCAACCCGGCGGTATGTGTGATAAACGGCGCTGATTCCCGAAAAGAATTAAATGGAATAGTTGTTTGTTTCCTTTTGTCTATGATTTAATTGATGATTAGCGCCAACAAGGTAATCACAGTCGGAAATACGATAGTGAAGATTATGGTTGACGAGGGTGGTTGAGTATGGGAAGAAACAAATTGTTCCTTTCATGTAACTGCCAGCCGTTTCTGTTCCATTAGACTCCCTGTCAAATGTGAAACTGTTACTCAATTATGTAAATGACTTTCATCACGAAACAGTCATCTAAGCGAGAGGATGAGTGAAAAGAGAATAGAATAGTAAGTATATTTGTGTTTATGGGAAGACAAGTCAAAAGGGGAATAAATGCCAAAAGAGGTTGGCAAAAGGCCACCCAGACTATGATGTTTTAATAACCGATTACAAGCACCTTCGCCAGTAACGAATGCCAACCCGTCCCACGGCTAGCCAAACGGAAAGGGATCTGTTACCGCGGGTACCAGACAGTGCGGCACTTCTCATAAACATGACGGGAGTATCATAAATCTTGCCTTAGTTCTATCATAATTATCGCTCTATGCTTTTTGCAACTGGTGTTGGATTAGACTGTGGAACTGAGACGGGATAAAGTCTCAATAATTAGATACAGTTCAAGTTTTTGTTTGCCAAGCAGGGGCTTCCATCATCCTCGCACGTTCGGTTGCGCTGGGAAAAAGGGATGCTCATTTCCAACCCCATTACGACGGGGGCCCAGTTTTGAGGGTGTCTGTTTCTGTTGTGTGAATATCAGTTGATATCGTCATCGCGGTCGTTTAAGAGTGGAACTTTCTTTCCTAGTGCTCGGACGCACTTTTAATGGCTCAAAGTTGGATCTAGTTACGTAGTGTTATGGTCAAAACTTTGGTTTGGTGTTGTTCCCCCCATCGGTTTATGAGTCCCTCGGTGGAAGTTGGACGCCTATAAAAGCTACACGTGCTTTGAGTTGTTTTTTTGTCATTGTTAATATTCACATTTGAAGATGTACGATGAAGAAAGTGGCACTTGAGTTGATATTTTATTAACCTTTGAAACATCCTTGGAAACTTTCACAAGGAGAGAGGAGAGAGAGAAAGGGGAGGATATGCAATAATGTGGAGAAATTTCAACGAGGATGGGGAGCGAGATTTGTGTCAGTAAAAAAAGGCTTCATTTTTATGTACGATCGTGATGCAAACCATTACTTTTTCTCTGGTAGTCTGGGCTGCAAAGCCAGTGCAAATTGATTTGGTAAGAAGTTTTATAATTTGATCAGCCTTCGCGAAGATTTATGATATTTTTATACGAATGTCCATAAAGCACTGCAATGCTGCCTACCCACTTCGGCGACCGATCGTTGCTGATCCCGTACCGTCGCCGTAGCCGTAGTGTTGTGTTTCCGTCCTTCTTTGTGGACCATACTGTTTCTTAAGGGTGCGTTACTCGTTAGTGGTTGGGAAAAGTTTTACCATCATTCGTGCTTGAAGTGCTGTCCTTTCTCCACCGCAAAACTCGTTGGAATTTACTTGGATATTTGCGAGGAATAAATAAAATGACGCCGCCCTAGAACCCACTACAAGAAGGGCGTATAGAGTGGAAGGTCGACTTTCTGCACCTCGGTCAACTGCACCAGTGTGGAGTGTGTAATAAATTTTCATAATTTTGTTCAACGCATAATGCAAACAAATTGAGGTATTAGGAATTAGCAGAAAACGAAGCTTCACAATGACCTGTCCGACAATGCTGAAGGTGAACTTTGACAGGTGGCACAATGGTGGCAATGAAATATAATTTAGTGCCGCAAACGACCATTTTTGAAATGTGATTTATTTAAGCTTGAACTCAGACTGAAAATAAGTTAAAAGTAGCATAAAATTGAATATGAATAATTGTTTAAGTACTGATCCTTAAGGTTGTTCCATTGCCATTGATCTAGGGAAAAATATTTATAAATCACTATTTAAGTGAGTAATTATAGTTCTAGTGTTCAGAATGCAAGGATATATTTACACTACCATTTTAATATGTGGCGACCTCTACCGGATAATACAGATACCGACCACTGTCCAGCGTTGCGGAATGCCAACAGCAAAAGTGCTGAACTGTCATTCTTGGCAGCACTGGTTCCGCTCGACGAGTCCCNGTACATTCCGATCTACGAACCTGTACTCACGTCTTCGTCCGGAATGATACTGTTCGTCTAGCTCTCACTCCACCGTACCAAGGCCCTTACGAAGTCTTGCGTCGTTCCGAGAAATGGTTCGAGGTCCTGGTCAACGGTAAACCGACAAACGTCTCCATCGACCGTCTAAAACCATGTTATACGCTGCGAGAACCAGTTTCGACAGCACCGCCAATGCCGCCATCGCTCGCATCACCGCCATCAGCGTATATGTCGCCGCCGACATCGACTACAGCGTCACAATCGACCTCACACAGTACGACACCTCCTGTCGCCACCGAAGATTACTCGACCGGTGTTACCCGTTCGCAACGTCGTGTGACCATTCCTTTGCGTTACCGCTAACACCAATCTGAAGGGGAGTACTGTGGCGACCTCTACCGGATAATACAGATACCGACCACTGTCCAGCGTTGCGGAATGCCAACAGCAAAAGTGCTGAACTGTCATTCTTGGCAGCACTGGTTCCGCTCGACGAGTCCCAAAGAAAAAATAAAAAAGTCTCTTCTTGGCCGGCTCTTGACGTGACAAGGACTCCCTAGTGCGCTCGCGACTAAAAATAGTTAACCGATCAAAATCTAATAAAAATTGCTTTCCCCACGTTCCCGGAGAAGCTAAAAATATAACACCATAGGTGCAGGGGATGTAAGGGTAGGCGGGATAGGTGCCCATCAGTCAAGGAGAGGAGGGGGGATCCTTGAAGAACGGAAGAATGTATGAATGTTGGTAGCAGAACCAACAAGAACACAACCTTTCTTTAAGAAGAAAGAAAACCTTTCTTTAAATCACGAACACGGTGGCATGGGAAAGCGTTTTCTAAGTAATTCATTGCCGCATAATCGAACTAACAATTTTTCTACTAATCATCATAATATCAGTGCTGTATGTAATCGGAAAATGCTTATATGGCTACATTTTGCATACCATAAAAGTAAGAATGAAATTTATCGATAGGAGCGTGTTTTTTTACGACCCTTTTTTCATTCGTCTCTCAAGGAGCAGCGAAGTGTGTGCGAAAGAATGAGAGAAGGTGAGAGCAGCAAGCCGCTTCGCCGCAATTATAGTTGTGTAGGTGTGTCGTGATAACGAAGCAGAAGAGATAACGGATAATGAGCAAAGGAGGAATTGTGATCAGTAGCGATCCGACAGCGATACATGAGAGTTGTGAAAAAAGCTTTCACTAAGGAAACCGACGCGCTTGCTTTGTGCGTAGGAAATTTAGTAAGAGTTGTTTTTTTGGTGCGGAAAAGTTATATTCTTTCCGTGAGGATCATATTCCCTATCAAAAATGGTTGATGTGATGCGAAACAATGAAGATTTGTTTAGCATGCGTCGGAATTGCTGCCAGCGTCGGCTTGGTTTGTGTCAACGTATGTGTGATATTTGTTCATATCGATCGAGTGTGGTGTTTTCAGTACACCAAAGCTTAAAGTGTGTAAGTGAAAGAAGACTGGAACGTAGATTGTACGAAAACGTTGTGATCGTGGTTAACTAATAACAAAATTTTTCCTTTTATGCGCTTACTTGCGCAGGTTGATGTACGTTCTTGTAACGCCGTACGTGTACAGTGAATTTTTCCAACGAGTTTTGTGTTATTTGTGCATAAATTCGTGTATTAAAAAATGTGGTGTTTTGAATGTGTCAAAACTCATTGAAGTGTTTATGTGCCTTTGTGCACTGAAAAAAAGGAAGTTTTATTTATTTAGTTTTTTGGTGAAATAAGTGATTTAAAAATATTTCTCAATGAGCTTTTACTGCTTATTCGCTTTTGGCCTGGAAATTGTAGGCGAGAGTGGTGTTTTCAATGTGCCAAAGCGTATTGATGTGTGTTTGGTGAAGAAAAAAGCCAATGGGTTAAAAGCAAAATGGCTGCGAAGAAGGAGTATTGTCTTCCGAATTAAATGGTTTCCTATGAATTATGAAAGTAAAATGTCCTCCGAGAAATCTATTCGGTGTCCCCAGGTAAGTGAACAACATCCAATCAGAAATATCGGAATAATCATTTTTACGATCATTTATAATAATTAGGTACGATTTTAAAAATATTTACACAACTATTAATTTTTATATTAAATTCCGACAATTTTTTATGATGTATTGATTTGTCCCTCACTTTTCTACAGTGCGTCTGTCACAAAAATGGCTACGCCCAAATGTATGCAACCAGCATCACCAATGAATTGGTGCTTTGCGTTAGTAACGTTGTTCATCGTTAAACCGTTAAACCGTTAAACCGGTTCACGTAACGTTGGCGTAACGTGTAAAAGATCAAAAATTACACCAAATTTAACAATTAACAGATATGTTTAAAGATATATTCATTGACGTTCGTTAAATTGATTGCATTTAAAACACAACTAACGCATTACTTTCTTTCCTTGTCCAAAAACGATCCGACTGATCCGCGCAACAAACAAACTTCCTCTTACCAATTAGTACCGAAATTAGTTAGTTGGCAAAACTTTCTTCGCAAATAATATTCAACGGGTACGACAATAAATTACTAATCTTTCGGTCACGCGCCCTTTCATGAAAATGCATTTATAAGAAATGGCAGCATTCATTATCCGCAAGCGATGAAAAAGTTTGGCGCAAAGTTTGGCTCCAACTTGGATGCTGTCGCTGCGAATGGATGCAGATAAGGAAGAATTACAGTTAGAAATGTTCAGCGAACATAAATAAGGGATTGAAAAAAAAAACAATTTGGCGTAGTTCTACATTGGACACCAGTTTCGAGTAGTTCGGAGTAGTTGTATGCTATTGTCTGTGAAGTAGAGACCGGGTTGTCGTTAATTAGACAGTACAAGAACAAGATTGATGTACGAATTGAGATGGTCACCGTTGAAGCTCGCACAGTATTATCATTTGAAGGACGTTAGAAGTAAAAGTTAGCTCTGGATAGTGTTGTATCATGCTTGACGACGTTGTGCGATCTCTCGATGGGGTTGAGTTTTTGTATCGAAGCAAAGAATGCACACAGCAAAGGCGAAACCATTGCATTGTTTACTTCCAAAGATACCAGAGCTATGAAACATCATCTTACGCGTCGAGATGAGCTGATAACGGGTATGGGGAGAAAAACCATGTCTCAAGGTGGTTCCAAAACAGTTTTCCCAGCATATTCCAACGAAAACAGCAAACTATTGTCCACGAAAAACGTGCAACTTACGCAACTGGAAGGTTGGCATGCGTTTTCGGTGGTGCCAGTTGTTCAAACCTGGAACCTTCTTCGGTTGTGGTAGCAAATGAAAATGATAGATTCATCACAAAATACTGCCAAGATTATGTAAGTGTTTATTATTTTGCTTAACATTTTCGAGAGGAGAAGTGGAAAAAATTGCCAAAAAACAAAAATATAAAGTTTACAGGGAAACAATTAATACCACCATTGCACTCGGGCTAATCAAAAGCTCATCTCACGGTACATAACTTTCCCCAAAAGATTGTCCCATTTCACATCGGTTGATGTTCGTTGCAATTTAAACTTATAAAAGGCGCAAAAATTATTTTGTTAATTTCAGTTTTTTGGTTCGAATGAAGGAAGAAGTAAAATAAAATTAAAAGTTGATTCAGCACGGAGTTGACCCAAAACGCATAGAGCTCACACCATTTTTTAGCGGACAAATCCGTTATCTTTAGTTTTTTTTTTTTTTTTTTTTTTTTTGCTCGGTTAGAACGGCCTGGCCGTATCAAGACTTATTTTACCACGTAGCAGGATAGTCAGTCCATGCTACGAGGGGACGGTCCGGATGGGATTTGAACCCGGTCCGGCCGTGTGGACAGGCGCCGTTTTTCAAATGCACCACCGGGCCGCCCCGTTATCTTTAGTTATTTGAGTGACAAAAATGTAAATACCACAATTAGCACCCTTGCCACCGGGGTGTAATGTGATAGAACACCGTTTAAGTGGAACACCGCTTTAAAAACTCTTC
>STHD01000004.1:38589735-38620658 GCA_016170015.1 Anopheles longipalpis
TTTAAACATAACAACAGAATAAGAAACATACATCACAATGGCTTCTTTTATATGCACGAATCGAACATACCTCCTATTGACTTAGCGTGCACACGGTTTTTAAACTGTGGCAACTCTCTTTCTATCTTCATGTGTGAAATGGTACCTTCTTCCATCTATGTTTATATCGTTTGCAGTTATTGTTTTCTTTTTTTTTGTATTTGGATATTTATGTGTGAGGAAACAAGTCTCCCATTCATGGAGTTGTTAGCTGTTCTTGGTGTCATCTCCCGATCAAGTTGATCGGCCGTTATTTTGGTTCAATCTATTGTTTTGCGTCTGAATAATTGGCTTTTGGTCTTACTACAATTTACAATATCCTTGTTTTTTCTTCTTTAAATTCTATTTACTGGCCACCACTATTCATGTTCGCAAATCCCAACGTATGGCTTTGAGAAACGACGAGAGAAAAAATCAACATAACAAGTATGTCTTCCTTGTGTTATGGTTCCGGGAAATATAAAGCAGGAAAATCCTGCCATTTCTTGTCTACCGAGAGTATTTACAACGAAATTCAACTTAACAGAGCAACGAGAATAGAATCAAAACATTACAACTGAACGAAAACAATTATACCAAACATTTGTCGTCCACTGATTTGATGGAAACATTGCATGTACTTCTACCATCCATAACGTGTCTAACCGTGTATATAGTGTTATCAAACTTTGGCCTCAAAGCTAAACCCGCTTGGTAGGAAATGTTCCACCAATTGGGTGAAGGACGTACTTTTAAACTATTGTGCTAACAATGGTTTCCTACTCGTAGGTGCTAAACTTCCTAACAGGTCCGGGATGCTCTACAGTTATGTTTAGGCAGATAGAATTAAAACCCACCGCGGCTAGGATTAACGGATTGAATGTTGCAAAACTTAACTCAAATTTTCGATCACCGTGAGTAGCTTAAACAGTCAAATTGTGAGATGTGGGTTGGAAAATTCCATCGTGTTCCTTCCATCGTTTTTTCCTTCACCACGCTGGTTACTCTTTCTTACGCCCGATGTTCACATATTTCTCCATTTATTACAATTTTACAACCAATTTTACTGATCCAACTTTTCCCTTCACATCGAACAGTAGCAGTAAGGGATGTTGTGTGCGTTTGTTGCTAATATAGTACCTTTTGCTAGTTGAGTGTTGCTTCGTAAGCGTACCCTGGTTCTTATCAGACTAAAAAAAAGCACATTCGCTTCCATTTGCTGTTTTGCATTCTAACCCTACCGATCGTATTCTTCGTTTATTTTCGTTTGACACACCGCTAGGAACCTAGGCCGAAGGGCATATTCGCAATGGTTCGCCCTGTTAAACTTGTTTCACACGCGCACTTCTCACATTCTAACGCACACACTCACACACAGACCGTGATTCACATCCTTGTCTAGAAAACAATTTTTCCTAACCCTTATTGCCTAATGCCTAACAGTTTTCCCCCCTCCTCCTCATTAGTCTTCGCTCACACGACTACCACACGGTAGTGACTATCAATTAAACTATGTACAGAGTTCGGCTTCGATCGAAGCGCGTCGAGGAGCCTGCTCTCGGAGCACCGTGCTGCTGCTGCTGGTGATAGTGCTGGTGATGGTGGTGATGATGATACTGAGGCTGATTAGCAGAACCATCGCCCGCCCTCGAGTACCGATTAACGGCGTGAAGCCGCGCATGTCGCTCCTGCAGGTCTGTCCTTCGCCGGTACGCCAGTCGCTAGGAACGGTAGAATCCATTCTTCGCCACTGTATCCATCTCACCGAGTGCGTTAGGAACGTCGGGAATACCACCGGGAACATCCTCTTCCGCGGATTTCCTGATACAATCACGCACCGCCTGCAGGACGATGGCAACCCGTCGATCAAGTGCCGCCAAGTGCGGTTCCCACAGAACGGGTGCAATCGGATCGATCGCCATCGATTCACGCATCGCCTCCGACAGTGCTTTTGGACCGTTGTGGAAGCGCAGCAGCGTCTCCAGTGTGGACGCACGGATTAAACAGCACTGCAGTACTGGCGCTAGGATGGACAGCTCGTCGTGGAACGGTTTGCCAAACCCGCGCCCATGGTCAAGGTGAATCGGGAACGTATCGTTGCCGAAGATTTTGAACGTTTCGTAATGATGCCGGTCCATGTTACCGGTGAGAAAATCGAACACGGACATGTCCATCAGGTCGAGCAACCGGCGACCCTCGTCGTACGGTGGAATGTCACGCACCATCGTGCAGTAGTCGGAGTCCGTTTCCCACTGTGCCTTCCGGCGCTTGTGGTACGATCGGCGCCACGGATGCCGCCACACCTTCCGCTGCGTGTCATCCTGCGTGGGCAGAAACGCGGCAAACGAACCCTCCAACGTGTCCGGATTGCCGCAGATCGCGTGTGACGTATCGCAGTAGTATGAACACTTGCCGTGGAAGCACAGATTGCTGGACGGCGATACGAAGAACGTCTTCAGCAGTACCTCATCGCCGACCTGGTAGATTTCAGTGGTGATATTAAGGATGCGTCCGGTCACGGGCATCGCACGCCGGAATCCAAGCAGCCGGTCCAGATGGAAGGCAGCAATTTCGGCCGTGTGTCGTTCGTAATCCGTGAAGTAAAAGTGATTCGGCAGGGTTTGCTGTTCGCGTGGAAACCGCATCGGTTTGAACAGTGCGTGCACATCGTTCGGATAGTCGATGATGAGCTTCAGCTGGGTTCCACCCTCCTTTTGCACCACGTGCAAGATGGGCATCCGTATCATGTCGTCGATGACCGCATTCACCAGCGTATCTTCCCGGCTGTACAGTTCGCGCTTGGAGATGCGCAGCTGAAATCGCTCCAGGTTGGACGCATTTAAACCGGGCCGCAGATCCAACAATTCGCCCAGCGTTGGATTAGCTTCATCCTCATCCATCGGTTCGTCCGTGTACGATTCCTCCCGGACAATAATCCGCTCGAAGGGTTGCGGTGCCCGATGTTTGCTGGCACGCGGCGCCACAACGAGTGCCGTCAGGTCCTTGAAACGATCGTGCGGTGGTGGCTCGGTAGTTGTCGATGCCGATTTGCCGGGGTAGCCCGGACCGGAGGTGTCGGTGTGACCGCGATGCTGTGCTTGCGCGTTCGTCGTTAGGTATTCCTTCGATCCGGACGCATTACTTTTCGCCAGATACTTCCGATGGAACTCGTTGTAGATCCCGCTTCGATCTTGCTGATTTGCGTACCGGATGCGGGCATGCGACGGGATAAACTCACCCCTAGACACACCCAGATCCATCTGTAGATCAACCACCAACAGCAGTGTAAAGAGGACGAGCAGGGCACCGAATCCGAGCGCAAGCCGCTCGCGCAGCTTCTTCGACCGGATCCAGTACATGATGGCCACGGTGATGCTACGCTTGCAGAATCGTTGAAACGCTGACGTCGATCCGTTCGCCACGGTTACCGCTTGCCGAGTGGCAGCCGCTGCTTGTGGGGGGATGCTAACTAGCTGCTACTACACCGCATGCACGTCGGTCACAATGTTGCAACGTTCCGTTTAGCACCTACCTACGCCTCCCCCGTCAACACTGCTGGAGGATGACCTCCTATGCCTTGAAAACACCTTTCTTCCGAAACCTTTCCGGAATGGTCTTGAAGTACACATGCACACACGTACAGCACTGGGCAGCAAATTCAAAATAATAAGTAAAAACAACACAAGGCTCCCATAGACATAAAGCGTTTCCGTTTCACCTTCGCAAACGGTGCCCTTCTACACAACGTCGTGGAACCAAACGCGAAAAACGGTTCGCTTATCACTTGGCCAACTTGAGTCACCTTACAGAACTCAGACGGCTAATCGTCTGAACGAGCGATCACATGAACGAGATCAACGGCACTATCGATCGCACTCAAACTTGATCTTAACTGATCGTTTCTTATCGCGCTAATGGTCGGCACACTGGTGTGAACGGACTCGGTGCCCCTCAATATGTGCTGCACTGTCGCTAACGACACCATCGTCAAACGGAAGACACTGGTCGACCACCGGTCACTGGTGCTGCTGCTACTGCTGCTGTCGGCTGTTTACACTGAACGCGCGGTATTGGCTAGTTTTGCTTTTTTTTGCACCAGTCAGCATTTTACGTTCAACCACCGACTGTGGATGGCACACGAAAACACTTGCCTTCCAGTGTGTCCTCACACATGCCACACATGCGGAATGTCCAGTAAAGTCACACGTCCCTTGCTGGCAGAGGTTCAGTTTGCGAATGACTGGTACGGTGCGCAGTTAGTTCTTGGTTGCGGATGTTCCTCAAAAAACCCGTTCGCGTTGGAGAATTATATTACGTTGCGCACAGACTATTCCACACGCGAATACGATCGGTTCTTAAATACGCACACAAGCTCTCGCACACACAAACCCACAACACTCTGCGGGATGCTGGTGATGATGCAGAGGATGATAAGAATATGGCTGAGAGTTGTTCGCGGATGTTCGCTGAACAGCCACGTTCGTGCGATGACGGGTAGTTGGTGGGATTACAGTGATTTACATAACACCTCGAGTTAAGCTCGAGTATGGGGGCCGTCCCCCAAAAGGTCCACAAATGCCGGATTCGCTGATGTGCTGCTACTCGCGACGCTTTTCGTCCGAAACCCGAGCCAACACTGGTGCGCTGTTCGTGTTTGCGGCGACGCATTAACTATCGCACCGGCCTAACCCTTTCCCAGCGGTGTGACGTCCGCGACGGTGCTCTGGATATACTGGTTGCGGGCTCTCGCGCTAGGCTCTCGTGAAGATGGTACACCGCCAAATTGAAGTGTACACGCGCGGGCAGCTAAACCACTCTCCGGGAGAAACTGATACTGGCTGCTGGGGAAGCTTTTCGAGCCGCGGCCGTACTTCGTGTGGATGCGCTCTGACGATTGCGTTATGCTCCCGCACGTTGGCACGGTATCCGAACGAATGCTGGTGCTGGATGAAGATGATGATGATGGTGATCGACGCTGATGAGGGAGAGATGATCACGCGTGTAGTGGTGTATATCGTGGTTCGGGAACTGATCCACCCAGACTGACAGCAACTCAGGTGGGCTGGTTTGTTAAAGCCACCCCTCTAAATGACAGGTGGAATCAATGCGTAAAACGTTTGCTGCTGGACACTTTATCTCGGAGCCCGGAGGCGAATTAGACGAGGGGAATTATGTTGTTCTCGATCATACGAGAAGGCTGAGGCTCTGCAATTAGAACGTAAGAAGAGAAGAGACAGTATTAAGATACGATTCTTCCAAGTTTACAAACATCAGATTGAAGTTAATGTTGTTTTGTTTTTCATTTCTGTACTGTGCTCACATCGTTGTTAGACCCCGTATTTTCAAATCGACACATGAGATAAGTTGTTGTGTTTTGCTTTAGCTATGTTTTTTTTTTCTATTCACCCCGTTCTGTAACGTTGCAATAGATGTACGGTGGTGGTGGGAGAAATTATGATTATAAGAACAAGGCCACACCGGTGCACGCGTGCATGATGATCGTAGCTGATCGTATCGATCGTACACAGCGCGTTTGGAGCGGTGGATGCTAGCACAAAACATCGTACACAAGATATGCATTTGGTAGATAATTACAGCTTGACCCATATATGCATATTCCTCCTGATTGGACAAACAATTCGCGCACACGCAATTGCTGCACCACGCACGTGCTTGGTTTTTTGTTGTTGCTTGTTGTCTGCTTGTTTTGTTTCCCTTGTGTGTGTGTGTAGGTTTTTTTGCCGCCCGTCAAGACTATTTATCATCGTGCCAGTTGCAGTTGTACTGCAGAGCATCCGTTTCGTTTGATTACGGTTATTATGGCTGCGAATGCGAGATGCCCACCAAAAGTTCCCATTTCTTCGAGGTGATTAGATTTAATTTGCTGCACCAATATTAGTTGACCCCGTTTTGTTTGTGTTTTATTTTCGCAATAGGAAACACATATCGGGCTTTTAGATCGAAAAGGGTTAAGTCCCAAAAAATGGAAAGAAGAAAAAAAACAAAAACTGGGCCATACTCTGGGGTTTGGAGCTTTGGCATGTAAACTAGATGATGTTGGACTCGGAACGAGAAACACTTGGGGAAGCATTTCAAATCGGGAATCTTTGCTGTATGCTCCTAAAGAAAACGCGCTCCAAACAACAGCGGCTGTAAGGGTTGTGGGAAGAAGAGATCGTTTCCCTTCCGATTAACGATCTTAAAAGGATGTGGTCTGCGTTCGTGAATGGGTACTGATCCACATAAATCATATTCAGCGGCCAGTGTCAGAGGCTTCGGATCACGCATGTCAGTCAGCTTCGTTTCACATGAGAGGGATTACCAGCGTGTCCGCGCCGGCCCTGTTCAAACGAGTTAACGAGAAATATCTGACCGTGCCGATGACCCGAAACTGTTCACATCTCACAGGGGCGCGCAGACACTCACACGCAATAGCCGTATTCCCATCATCGCACCGCACACTACAGTCATTTAAACTGTAACGGAAACAGCGTTTGGATGAGGAAATGGCCGGAAATGCAAGCACAAAACGGTTCAACAGTGTGGAAGGCCCGTTCGGGCTAGAAAATGGACCGGGCGGCGATTGTCGCTTAGTGATGTGTTTTTTTTTTTGGTTGCCCTTCCTTTACTTTATTCACACTGTTGTGTTTCTAAATTGATTTTTGATAGCTTTGCTTTCGCGTCCAACAAACATACACACTCGTAACGCCGTTGCCATTTTGGTGTGGTGCGTTTTGTCACGTTGTAACTATTTGCTTTTATTGACGGATTTCTATTGTTTTCTTTTTTCTCTCTGGGATTTGGTTTTGTTTTTTTTTTTGTTGTTTTTGTGCTGTGTCCGATACATTAGCGACCACACATAATCTGTAAAAGTTAATCCAATGTTCACGCCGCAATTAAAGGAGAAGGAAATTTTGCCCGGGTATCCGGGTATCGCCTCCCCTTGGATGGGAAGAAAATTTTGGAAATTTAAGGTATGACAGTAATTTGAATAAACATCAGCAGAAAAAGCATACAAAAAAGCAGCAATTATAAGAAAAGGGGGTACAAAAAGCACACCCCATGGCACCGAGGGGTCTTGCTCTGATTGAGGTTTCTTGGTTCCGTGGTTATATCGATTCCCCGCTGGTTATCTCATCGATGAACAAGCATTAATCCTCACCAAAAAGGCATAGTAATTCTAGCTAACGGACCGTTTCGGAAAGCTCACCACGGGTCCAGAGCGGTTAACAGCCGTTAGCCGCACAGAACCGCTAGCGCAGCAGCGTAAGAGAACGAAACGAAACGAAAAAAAAGTGAAGCCTAAGGGAGAAATAAAATTTAAGCATAATAAAAGGAGAGAGAAAAAAATGTTACATTTCTTGTTCAAATGCTGTATACTGTGTAAGCTTACAGTGAAAAAAAAAACTCCACGTACGGTTATCACACGATGTATCGTGTATCATCGTCAAAGCTGCTTTCGGTCGGCAACAAAATGGATCACTTTCAGTGCCGGACAACATCAAGCTTCTGCCGCTCTGCTACCGGTTAACGATAATTAAACCGAACCACCTCTTCTTCGGTGCTCGGTTGCTTTAGTTTTGTTGGAAGGGAAAAGATTTTCCTACGCCAAACCAATCCGAAAAGACGAAACACCGCACCGCAGCTCGAAAGATCTTTTCTGGATCAAAGATCAGACTGGCCCCTGTTGCGCAATAGTATGCGCCAGGTTTAATGTTTCCTTTTTGGGGTGGAAGGGGTTAGAAAAATAAAACGGATCGAGGTGGTGGACTTTTCCCGACTTATCGTCTCGGTGGCATCTTTATTATTAAACCAGTCGGATGGAAGAGCGGGAAGCGAATGGAACAATGCGACGCTAAGTGCAGCTGAAACCTAGAATAAACCACAGAGACGAGGTTTAGCTATCGTAACGTAGACGGTTAATCATTAACGGATTATGGCTAGGAAACGGAACCGAAGAAAAAACCGAGCTTGATGCTTCTAATACGGGATCCTTCCACTTTGGTAGAAACGGTCACATTAACTCACACTCATGCTATGGTTATTGTTGTGGTTTTGAAAGCACTTCAATGAAGAGCTTTGCATTGTCTAACGCTGTACATCGTTGTATAATTTTTATTGTGGAGATTAAATCACGTTTGGTGCGTATCTTCTATTAAGACCTGATGCTCAGAACTTTCGCAGATCACATTCCGGACGAATAGTTTACATGTCGACGAACAAATCAGGACATAGTCAAGGTTTTCCCAACAATCATGCATCGAGATTTTTGTGCATTTACTTTACTTAATTACAGCCCAAAAAAAGCATTTCAAAACCCGATAGTTCCACCAATTTGAAACAAACGTTATAATTGGTTACGATCTCCATAAAATAAGCTTTCGTTTGAAGAAGCATTAATTACTATTGATCAACGTTATCCGGAACGCTCGGGGAGAGAGACAGAGGATGATCTCAATTTTTTTTTCAAATGTTTTTGAAATCCAACTGAAACTGCATCGATCGTACCCATTGTTACGGGGGAAGGTGATAATAAATCATTACCACGTTCGATAAACCACCCAGATTTTTCTTCGATTCGCTCGCTACCCTCACCGGTGTGGTTGGATGTGGCCAATCGATGGTAAACCTTCTAATTATTACATCCATGCGCAACGATACTCATGATGGAAAGGTTTTTTTTTTGCCCGCCTCGGTAAGCTGGCATAAGCACAATCTGTATCATAACATCGAAGGTTCTGACCAATTGGAACACCATTCACGATTCGTGGCTCAAATCGTGCATGTACCGTTTGGCCCGCTTTTACAACTTCTTCACGGTGAACTCATTCTTTATGATGATTTGCCCACTATGGCTTGAGGAATTTTGTTTCTATTTTGTTCCCCTCGAAACTACAAAATATTGAATAAGAGTTTGAAAAAGTCGACAACAGCTCGATTTACAGCATTCAAAGATGCAAAAGAAGCGGCAGATGTTACAACAGTAAATAGCAAAAAAAAAACAGCTGTGCCTAGGTTGTAATAGCACCCTGTATTTCGCCCGTTTTTGTGGGTTAATGGGTAGTGTTTTCATTAAAATTTCTTCGAAAGTTTGATCGCTCAAGTTACGCAACAGTATGCCTGGTTTAGAGGAATTGGAGGATGGAAATTAAAAAAACAAAAAAAAAATGCTCGTAAACTACACCATAGGCTTCTTCCGGTGGTTTGTTAGCGGGAATTGTAGGAAATTGTTGTAGAGCAAAAAGAAAGAGATGCTTCAACACTCCATGGTACATCTTTGCTTTATCACGTATTTGACCTTTTCCAGCAAATGAGCTGTAAGTCAGGAAGCAGAACGCACAGTAAGCGTTAGAAAGCATTTGTGGTATGGTGGACTGGTAAGAAAAAAAAAACCTTGGGAATTGTTAATTATTCAAATTCAGCTGTAATATGCAGTCCGAAATAATACTGCTAGACTTATTAAATAGAATGGCACATAAAGAGAAAAATATACCACAAGATAGATCGACCCCTCCACACAACATTTTCTGCCCTCGGAGTGACGATCGCATCGCGAACAAAGAAGGCTGCTGTTAGTGAAACAACGTGGAAACATTTGCACAAATTACTGACCTGCTGACAGGCCCCTTTCGCTTACCGGCCACGTGAAAGGCGACACGATCGTTGTGCGAAAAATAGCACCAATTGCATAAATGCACTTTGCAAATTGACCTCGGGGCGGTCGTGGATCGGTGTTTGAACTCGTTCGAAAGCGTTTCTCGCGTTTGTTTGATTTTGTTCGATAGTGAGGCTTGATAAGAGATGCAACTGCATTGATTCAAGACCGGATTCCAACGAATGTTTTGCTCAATGGATGATTCGTTACAGCTAACTGCAGTGCTCTAGAGAATTGTTTTATACAAAATAAAAAAAAACTTTATCACTTGTTGTGCGATCAAGCAGCTTGTGAAATCGTTGATTCGAGCAGATTGGATTTGCAAGGAAATAAATGTCTCCGTTGCGTTGTTGCCTTCTTACAAATGTCTGTGGAATAATATTGGAACTCAGGTTAAAACTCAAGGTTAGTTTCTGACGTTTGTTTGTGTGAAATTTATTCTCTCTCTCTCTCTCTCTCTCTCTCTCTCTCTTTCTCTGTCTCTCTCTCTTGCCTTAATCTTATCGTATCCGTTTTATTGCCTGTTTCTATTATAAATGCGTTAAAACGTCGAACCAGAACCACACCAGGAACTCGTCAGTATCGTCCATTAATTGCCAGGTGGCTAGTAATCGCGACCAGACGACGGGCTAGAGATTTGTCGCTTAAGTCTTTAGATAAAAATAAAATCAACAGTTAACAAATGACCTCACGTACCCAGTGAACAACCGATTGCGGCTAAGCTGGTGTTACGACCAAAGATCGCTAATCAATGAATCATAAACGAATGGCGATTCAACCCTTTCGAGAGATAAGGCTGCAGAGTACGAAATCGCTAAGAAAGGTCAGACATTTGATAAATGCTGTTCCGCATTGGTGTATTGTTTGTAGCCTTCACCATGAAAAAAACTTAATTTTTAAAACCAGCACGCATAATAACTCATATTTCAAGTTCTTAAATTCCTATTAATAATAAAGAATTTTTTAAGAAATGTTTACTTCCATAGCACTCATTCCATTATTAGCCATTCATTTCCATCGATGACTCAATTACATCCAAAAAACACAAACGTTCGTTATCGATATCTTGTATGCGCGGTGTCATTAAGATAACAAACGTCTCTCATTGACTCCGCGTCCAAATTCTGCCATTAACTGGCCAACGTGTGACACTATTATATCATGTCATACAAGAGCACTACTTGCAACACGATCGCGGTTGCTTGATAGCTGTCTGGCACCGGTGGCTGATTCACTGTTTCTTTTATCTCGACACAAACGCAGCCTTTTTCATCAGTTTGTCTCCACGTTGGCTTACTTTACCGCGTTTCGTTCCCTCGAAAAAGCGATCCACTTGGTACAATATTTACACAGCGTGTTTTAATGAGACGATCTACTCCACTTTTCTGTGTACTGTTTTTGATTAACCTTTTGAGTGGTTCGTCGTGTGTTTTCATCCGTGTAGTGGCGACGAAACTGAGAAAACTGCTACCAAAAACTCACTGATATGCTAAAACTTTTTCACCGACTGACCTATATGGCTTTTCCCCATTTTTCCGGGAACCAAGTTCCCACTGGACTTTACAGCCCGACAGTGCCTCTTTTGGGTTTTTGAAGTCTGCAAACAGTTTGGACTAATAAAATGCGACGATTGCGTAGCCGATTGCGAAGCTTGGTACCGTTTTTTCCCGGGGTCGCGGTGACATTCAATTATAAGCTTGACGGTTACGCTCACCGACCATCCTTCGCTTGGTTCATTCCTGGTCACGGCACCAGGTTACGCAGCCTAATCGCGATGAGCAAACGTACGAATGAATGGCGATGGTAAGATTTTCCCACCCAGCAAATCGGCCGCAACGTGCTGCACCGGATCGGTCCCACTTTCCAGGTCAGGTCGTGGGTCTCGTTTTGTGGTGAATGTTTTCCGACGTAATCGTTCGCTTAATTTCGTCTGTCTCCGGCTGGTCGGTTCTTTTTTTTGCCATCCAGCACTATAGCAGGTGTGTTAAGGCATCCCGCTCGTGTCCATCGTTTGGTATAAGGGGGTTTTCCTTTTTCTGCCACCATTCCTATGCTCGTAGTTATGGTGTTAATTTCCGTTCTTCTGCAGCATTACGTCCACTTCCTAGGATAAGTGGTTGTGTTGTTTCCAATTTTCGGACCCCATTGCTTCGTTAATCGTCTCGCGTTTGGTACAGTGTTGGGGCAGCGAAGCAAACGGATCATCTTGGGACATCCATTACCCGCCTGTCAGCTCCGTCCGCAAGCGTTGTTCGAGTTTCGTGAGCCACTTTCTGCGCAGTTTGGCGCAGGAAACCTGCCGCTTTCCACCAAGAAGAAAGGAAACCATTTCTACGTGTCATGATTTTATTTTCTCTCCGCACAAGGGGACGGAAGAGGCCAGACACAAAACGCGTGCCTAATTCTTGACCCACCCATTGAGTGCGAAAAGAAAAGTCGTCGAGAGACACACTCGGTGTGGGGCTCATTATCGCAATCTTCATCATTGTCAGGCGCCGCATTCACGTGCAATCAGCATCTTTCAACGCATGCGGTCTTCCGACGCGACGACCTCGAAATCGGAAATAGAAAGAAAAAAAATATGGTGGGACGCCAGCCAAAAAAAAAAGCGACTGCCGAACCATAATGTGATCGCTTGTCGCTTTCCAACGGCAATGCGTACACATCGCAGGCGAATAGCGACCATACTCCACTCACGTACTCACGCCGTGTACGCTTTTTGAGAAGTGGATGCCACCTGGAATTGCCAGGTGCGAACTGATTACATTGTGGATCCCCTCCCCCAAAAAGGTGGCCAAAAAGCAAGAGTGATGAGCGCAGCGAATGTATGAAAAAAGAGAGACAGGAACAGAGGCGCATTTTCCGGGCGCCCTGTCTGATGCAAAGTGCGAAATTGACCCAATTATATCGACATAATTTCTTTGCTGAGATTTTAACACCGTGCGCTCGTTTCTAAGGTGGCCTGGAAAATGGGGGGATTTTTTTTAACGAAAATAATACAAATTAATCTGAAAAGCTATCTATAGCCATTCCAAAAGTCGTGGATCGTGTAATACGTGAACGGTGTGCGGGACTGCTGTGCATTTGTGCGATAATTTGTGACCTTATGATGCCGGGAAAAACAGATACGAGAGAAAACTCAAAACACAATACGAACGTTACATGAAGTAGTAGGAAGAAAAACGAAAAAACGAGCCAGACACCGGCATACATCGGCAAGACACAGGTGCTAACGTGCGTGAAGCTGGTCGCTTTTCGGAAGCGATTTTTCACGAGAAAAATCGAGCGTAACGCAAATGAAAAAGAAATTTATCTCAAGCTTAAAACAAAAACAACCAAACGCTAGACACAGCGTAGAACAGCAAAATTTTCGCTTCCAGGGAAAACCTGGAATGGCAGCCCGGGGGGGAAATTCCCGACATTCCGAAAATCATGCGAAAATGGAGAAAGCGAAACCGCCGGGGGAGATGGAACGTGTCATGCCAAACAAAAGGGCTGATCGGGGTTGATCGTGTGCAGGAAAAGCATAGAAAATGTATGCGATCGTAAATGAAACGGCGAGAACGGTGAAACGATCATCGCAAAAGTCGGTTACGCCAGGGTGACAATGGGTGGTTTTCCGCTTTGGTCGTGTGTTACGATCAAGAGCACACGAAACCGACAGCAACCCAAGTTGGATGGTTAGGACGAAAGGGTGGAAAACAGACACTGTAAAGGGAAAATTCAACGCTTTGAAAAAGAAAGCCAATACGGTGGATGGTTGATGCGATTTGTGGACTGTTTTTCCGCCATTTAACCACCCCATGACAAGGGCGTTTAGTATTGTACGTAGAAAGAAAAAAATGGTGAAATACTAATTTGTTTTGACTGATGTACAAAAGATAAAATTTTATACGATGGAAGACATGTTATCATTTTATTTTTTGTAAACGCTATTGAAAGAATAGCTTAAAATATATGTAAATAAACTAATATTATTTTTGAATAAATAGGAGTCTTATTGTGACATAAATGCTTGACAGTTTAAGAATATGTAAATGAATTTATTCTTTTAATTAATCAAATTTTGAATTATTAAATAATATTGTTTTTTAATAGGAGAAGAAAATTATTTGAACAAAAAACAACCTTTTTAAATACCCAAAAAAAACGTCCTTCAATTCTGTCCGATTGTTCACGCAACCAAAAGCTGTACATCGAGCTTAGCTGATAGATTTTAGCACACAAAACAAAACAATGCAAAAAAAAACACGACCCTTCGAAAAACAAATGACACTGCAAACTGTCATCATTCATGTTCACATTTTGCCTTGTGATGCATTTTTCATGCACAGCCGGCATTATTTTGCACCTGTGGTGTACGGTTTTGCGGTGTGTTTTCTCACTTGTATACCCTGTCTTACCGATTTTCCAACCCCTTCTTTCCCTTATACCACCTGTTAACCCATCAACTGGCTACACTTTTCGTTTCCTTCGTCTAGCGTTCACCTTATGCGTCTGTTTCACATTGCATTGTAATAGCGTGAGGTGCGAATTTGATAGCGCCCATGTGTGGAACGGTAGCATGAAACGGTCGATAGAACTGTGTACGCAGGAAAAACAAAAAACAAAACGCGGCGAAAACAAACACTAGAAAAGCTTCACGGTAAAAAAAAATCCACAAAACCAGACCAGGCTTCATAAATCAATCAACCGCCAGCCGAACGGATTTATGGTTGCTGTCAAGGTGAAGGCCTCCGGGCCACCGTCAGCGCACTACGGAGCGGCCGATGCGTTGATTCTATACCATTTCCTTCCAATAACGTTTTGTCCCACATTTTCCACTCTCACTTCGTCCACCATGCTCGGTGATCAGCATAAACAAAACGGACGGCTTTTGCCATGTTCGAGACCCGGCGCTATCTTGTAGCGTGTCTTTTTCAATGTGAGTAAATCTTTCCCAGATGCTTCGCGAGCTTTCACTATCGATATGCGTTGCTACAACTTGTAGTTGCCGTATCGGTCCATATGACGTACCTGTCCAGAAAGTGTCTATTGTTTCTGAACGGGCCGGAAAGACCCGAATACATCACAGCAGGAAGGTTGGATCTGTTGGGATGTACGCCACAAAACGATAAGGCTAAAAGCTGCTAAAGGCAAAATCCATTGTCACATAACTTGAAATATATTTCCGGTCACTAACTATTCATCCAGCTCGGTTAAGTTTAATGCAATAAACCGATACAAAACCGTGCAGTTTGCGATGGGATTTTTGCATTTTTGACTATACTCACGAATAAATTTTTAATAATGTTTTTTCTAAAATATTAGGCAGTTTTTGCACTTCCTCTTCATATGTGACGATTTTATTTACTTTATTTTCTTTTTTGGGTTAAAATATTTGACGAATGATAAATTGGTTTGATTGGATTTTTATTCTTGTTATGTGCATTTGTTTCAGAAAACAACTTGCAAACTAAAAACGAACTCGTGGTTTTCAAATAGAAATATAAAAAGGAGAAATAAAAATTTCATATTTTTGTTTGCAATCGCTCTTCAGGTCACCATTGTCACTAACGACACTGGCTGGTAGGGAATAGTGACTTTTTTCCACCATGTTTGTACAAACGCGTCCCCTCAGTGGGCCCGGGAACACTTTCACACTAATTCTCTGGTGCCGAGGTTATGTACATTCAGGTTTTGTTAGCCTTTTGGGGTGTTGAAATAAAAATCAAGCCAACTGGTCAGAAATTTCGGTGATGTGTTTTCCGAAGCCACTCGTATTGGGTTAACTTTTTTTTCGCTCTCTCTCTCTCTCTCTTTCCATATTTTAATACCCTTCAATCACGGCAGCAGGAACGGAGTTTTCTGAACAAACATTGATTGTAATTGATTTTTCACGATTTATTCTCGCTACGTTGTGCGTGTTGTGAAGCATGATAAAGTTAGAATAGATTCGACTCTGGCACAGATTCCCTGTGAAACGTTTCTTTTTTTGGTGTGTATGCACTAGTTACAAAAATTGAATTTCACGAACGAACGTACCTAACGGAGCGAATGAAAGCTAATTTTATTTCGATATTTGCGTTTGAAGAGTTTTTGAGCTGTTTCGATGAATTTTTCCTATCGCTTCAGTGCGTGTTCCAACCAATAGTGAATGCTAGAAATAGGGTAGAACTTTACTTGTAGAAAGAATGTATAACGAGCAGCCACGATGTGTCGGTTTTATGCCCTTGTGATAACACAAGTTGTAGATCTAATCTCATCTAGATTGGCCTCTCACATCAAAGAATTTTTCACCTGTTTTGATATGTGCTAAAAAGCCATTATATTAAAGGAATCTGACTTGGTAGACCGATAGACCCAACCTTGTGACTGTGATCTTAAAAAAAAAAGATATCAGTACATATCAGTAAATGATCAGAGACTATTACTTGAAGGAAGGAGTCAGGGTTTCATTGCGTTTTCGTTTACAGGGTCTGTCAATAGATACGGTGTGGCGCGCACAGCATACTGAGTCGCGAGAGCAAATAAGATAAACCGGGAATTTGATAGTGACACACAGGAAACTTTACTGAATCGGCCGAACTGGATATAATAATAGCGGCACAGTTTAGTGAGTGTCAAATTTTTGCTTGCTTTGGTTCTACGGGATATTACTTTTGGCTGCTTGACACCGAAAATCAATTAATTTGCACTATATTGTTATCAAACAATAATTTTCATCGCATTTTTGTGCCTCCTTAAACTTTAATTTAAACAGTTTTTCACTGCATTTCAACTCTTCAACCCGGGTAATATATACACAGCTCCCAATCCGGCCGGCCAATTTGACACTCACTAAACTGTGCCGCTATTATTATATCCAGTTCGGCCGATTCAGTAAAGTTTCCTGTGTGTCACTATCAAATTCCCGGTTTATCTTATTTGCTCTCGCGACTCAGTATGCTGTGCGCGACAGACCGTATCTATTGACAGACCCTGTATAGTACAAACTAGTGATAGGTCATACGATTCATTTCATGGGTCGACCTAGAGTATCCGGACTCGGGTACAGCAGAATCGGAATCGACTCCATCCCGTGGATGTAGCGAGTAGTGATGGGCGCTCCGGAGTTGGTTGCTGTTGGTTCGAATCCGTGGATCTGTCTCCGGGGAATGTTTCCATTTTTTTTAACCGGCCGAAGCCGGCTGTGGATCCGTTTTCCCCGTCACTAGCAGCGAGTTCAGCCCGACCCGTAAATACAAATAGGTTCAGTAGTTCCAACCCGAACTCGCTGCACCCTACAGGTAGGTCGGGGACCTACCGGAATCGTTGCCCCTAGTGAACCTACTTGTATCTGCCGGTTATGGATTGTTGCGACTTTTTAGGTTCGAGTCGACCCGCCCATCACTAGTTCAAAGAACTAAATTGAAATAATTTCAATTTAATATCATCTGATAATGCCGGTCCATTGTAGGGATTAGATGTGGATCATCATCATCATCAAAAATAAATTTATTATCATTAATTCTTGCATCAGTTCGATTCTGTAACAAATAATGCGAAGTATGTAATTTTACTTCCTGCTCGCGAGGAAAAAATTGCAAGAATATAGTAAAGCTCTCTTTTATATGAAGTACAATTAGTATTAAAATATTATAATATTTATACGAGTGAAATATTTCAAATTAATGTATCGAATTCACTTCGATTAATAATAAAAATCATAAAAAGAATACCAAAAATCACTAACTCAAAAGAAGCCAGATATTAAAGTCAATCACTCTCCAAGTGCCTTACAAGTTTGCACATTTTTTTCTGTGCGTAAAAGACGAGAAATTGCTCCACACATAATCATAGCGCACTCGGAACGCACATGATACCATATCTTCATTAAACTTTCCAGCATCCAGTGCGTGCGAAATGCAAAAGTAACACTCGCGTTAACATACTTAACCGAAGAAGTGATTCCACTTTGTTCAACCTGGCAACAGGTATCATCCAGGTGTAGGAACCATTAAGCAAACCCCATCGAAGCGTAACATAAACAATCGTAGCGCTTTTCGCCCAATCCTATTGTGGGAATTTGGAAGGCGGCACGAAGTATGTTGGAAAGTCGGGTACGGTTTGGAAAAATCGCAGCCGATAAGTTTAACTTTTCAAGAGGCCACCACTCGTTTGAAGGTTTTTGTGCTTCGGGAGTTCGAGAGGTTGTAATTAAAAACAAATCTCAAAAGGATTTCGTTATTGCATCTCTATGCTGAAGTGTTGATATGGCCACTTGCGGCCATATTGTGCCAAGTTTCGTTTGGGTTGCGATTGTTGAAAATTTGCACAAGCATAATGCTTTGAAAGCTTCAATTTTTGGTTTTACCGGGGGAGCCATTCAAGCTATGCATCCCAGTGTTCAAATGTAACTGATTTGCTATGAAACGGACCAGAAAGATAGGGCTGCTACGGGGATGGAGATTGGTTACGAAAGAAATCGTAGCCGGAAACCGGTTGTTTCCGATTATGAAGGGGATCGGTCGGGTTTAACATTTCCCCGTACATCACCGACAACTCAAACCCTAAAGTTTGCCGAAACAAACGCACACAAAAAAGCGTCGCGTGGAGAAAGTATGGATACAACGATCAAGATAGTTGGTATCATGCATCTCATTATGCGTTCCTGCTACAGCATTAAATGCGAATGCGAGAGGTTAAATCAAATTTCTAACCGACCCAGCGACCAGCGAAGATATTGGGTACGAATCTTGAGAGGAAGAGAAGATATGAGAAATAAGTGGAGCAAACTCGTCACGAAAAAGGAAGACATGCAAAAGGGTTGATTTTACAGCGCAGCGAAACTAGAGGACCGGAGCGATATGAGTGTGCTTACAACAGTGGTTTTCTTTGGCATTATTTTTCCCCATACATGAAGTGGAAACTTTGAAGACCCAACGCTCTACAGACATTAATGGCCCGGTGGTCAAGGAAAGATAGCAGCACCCTCATAAGCGCGGGGCCACAAACGAGACTTGCGCGAGACGATTGCCTTGTTCGTAACAATAACACAAAAAACCCGTCTATTACTCTTACACAATTTACTCCTCAAACTGGACGCGCTAGAAAAGCATCATCGAAGGGAAGAAAAGAGGTGACTTAATGGTTCAATTACGAATTGTTTTTCTCCCGAATGCTGCAACTAGCCGATGAGGGGAACTCTTCACTGGAGCAGAAACGTCTTTTATGTAACGATTATAACTTCATAAAACAGGGCGATCACCGTTCAATGGTGGCGGAGACGTTTTTCGTGAAAGAAGACGTTTGTGCATTGGGTTGGGTTGCCGAGAAGGATACAAAAAAGTAGTTCTTCTGGCGGGAATGTTTCCATGTTCTGGATCGAGAATGGAAGAAATTGTTCTGAAGACCCTATTTGCGCCACAAAGAAAAGTGTTGTTTTTGAACGTTTAACCACGTGGGTGACACGTTCTCTGTTGGTTTGAAGGTGATAAGAAAATATTCTATTTTTCGTACATTGAGTACAAGTACAGTACATCAATTGAAACATTTTTATACACGACTGGCGATCACCTTTGTACGAAGAAAAATAATTTTTTATTAAATATCGAATCATTTGCAGCTTCCTTTTTTTATACGTATTTTCGAAATTGTTTCAATTTTTTTTTCGCTACACTTTCTACACTTTCTCCAAAAAACACTTTCATTGTATTCCACAAAAAAAAAAATTAAACCTTTATCCAGCAGTCAGAAGGTAATAAAACGAAATGATGGCATTATCGTTAAAGCGGCCCTCAACCCAACAACCCTTCTAATAAAGATATCAATAGCACAACCCATTCAAATACGCGATCGGGGCTCGAATTTACAATTTTGAATCCCGTTCTAAGCAGCTAAGCCGGTTAAAAAAGCAACAAAAAAAGCAGGTGCTAATAAATGGTAAAACACCACAAATGTACCGGCTGCGGTTTTATGTGCGACCAGCCCAAACCACCATCGTTTCGGTTCCGAATTAGGCAGCTACACGTCGTTTTCGCTTAACCCATCGGAAAGCGATGCCAACCCGATCCCAGTCCAGTCCACAGGCCACAGAAAGCATCATTCGCGGTTGAAGGGATTTGAAAAATTGATCAATTAATTGGACACTTTTGCCGGCCGAGGGCTGCTGGTGTGAGGCGCGAAAATTGGAATACACCGACACGGTTTTTGGCATTACTATTTTTGGGGTTCTCACCTGCTCGGTGGCAATTTTGTTTTGCTGTGGCACGGTTACGGTGATGCTGCAAAATGAGGCTGTTTGCACGCAGCATTGGCATTGGGTTTGCCGTGGAAATGGGACGATTCATGTTTTGCGTGCGAGAAGGGGAAAGCTGTGGAAAATTGGATCGTGCCACCGGAAGCGGTGCCTTTTGTAACGGTGTTCAGTGTGCGTCGTTAATCGATTCAATTTCCGCCTTTCGGCCTCGACCTTGAAGTGTTAAAGTTTGCGTTTCAAAACCCCCCATCAGCAGGTGGGTGATTATTAGAAGAGATTGTATGCGAACAAAATATACGGCACAACAAGCTTGAAGAAAAGTCTCTTGTATATTTATCTTAAATTATTTATATTGATCTTAAAGTCTAACAAAATAATTTAATGTTTCCCAAGATTCGTTATTGTTTGTTTTCTAAATTAATTGAAATGAATTTTTATTTTTTAATTTTAAATTTAACATTATTATATAAAACTTTTCAACACTTTTTTCATCACCCTACAAAAAAACATCTCAAAATGTAAAACAATTTAATTCCACTACCAAAAACCACTCTACATGCGTGTGCGTCACAATCAATTTCATGCTCACTTTTCCACTGGCCCGAAAGAAAAAAAAATCTGTCCCATTTGTCCCAAAAACCCACTACACTTAACCCTCATCTATCAGACCTGCCTTCCCCCCAATTTTCCATCGTTTTGCAGCGCGGCTTCATTTCTTGTAGTATGCCATGAAAAATTAGCTTCACATGCTACACATGCTCCCGCCACGGTTTCATGTCGCAGCAGTGTCCCATATCGGTCGCACCTGATCGCGAACGATGTAACGGCTCGATGCGGTTCATGCGTTGTCGTACATCGTGTCACCTTCCGCACAAAAGCGAATAATGACGATCGAACCTCCAGCCTTCCTTCTTCCCGTCATTCGAGGGTAGCCCTAGAAGCTCCAGTGGAGCACGCGCTTCCTTTCCAGAGCCGCGCATTTTCCAAGCTGCTCGTTTGACACGTGACATAGAAGAAACATGCAAACACATTGCGCTTAGTTTTACCGCAAAAAAAAACTGCAGCACCCATAGCATTGGGTGCCTAGACCCAGGGCGGCTGAGTTCCGAATCGATCAGTTCAAGGTTGACGCGTCACGCACGATAGCACATCGGTCGGCATAACCGAGTACATGGATGGATGCTGATAAACTCAATAGAACAACGTTGTGCACAACTGACCATAATGTTCTACTGATGGGCCTGTTTTTGGGGAAAGTTATTTTTTTATTATATTTATTTTTCAAAAATGAATTTTAACTGCACTCCCTTCGCGTTCAGGATCGCTTTAACTTCATCCAAACTTTCGGAACCGATCGTGTCCAGGAAGACATTGATGATTGGATAACGTTGGAACTAAACTTGTGCTCAATATTTGCACTTGCGTCAGTGTTAAATGGTGTGGAACAGGCCCAGCCGAACGGTTTTTGGGTGACACATTGCTGTCAAAGCAAACAGTACGGTACGTAATCGGATGAACCATCAACTGGGTAGATTGAATCATGCTTATAGTGTTTTGCATTCAATGATATGCTGATACTATCTCAGATGTTAATAGTGATGGATGTGTATACTTAAACAGACGTACAAGGTTGTATACGAGAACGTAGAATCATACTTACAAATATTTTCTATTAAACAGGATTGGCACCAAACTCATTCAAATCGCTCTGTAAATTGCAGCTGAAAGGAGAAAAATATGATTAAATTTTAGATAATGGAGATTTAGATAAAAGATATTTATTTATTTATTACTACGGTCTATTCCCTATAGTCGAGTTAAACCTTAACTAAGATTTTACATTCTTTATTAGGCCAACTTTATTAGACAAACTGCCGGATCTCGGGCATAGTCGGTTTAGATTCAAGATATAGACAAAACCACAAAATTCCATTATCTTCCTTTAGCCTCAAAAAAAAGTTTCCACCATAAGAGAGTTCTTTTCTGTTTTTCCCCCCAATTTCCCTTCGCACTTGATAGTAATGACCAAGGTCCGTAAAGATTTTCCATAGATATAAGCAGCATGTACTATTGTCACAGAAAATTAAACACAAATACGATGTCATTATGTTACAAGCTGTGCTTCATGTCTAAACAGTTCATATTCCAAATAAAAGGTTGACCTCAAAACCCTTTGCCATCGTTTCTCTCCCTCTTATTCTCCCAAACCTCCCCAAAAACTCTCACTATGATTTACAAACATTCATCCTTGTGTATCAGACTAATAAATCTTCTCCTACCTCAACCCCCAAAAGCGTTAGTATAGGGGTGGAGAGTTACCCCTGCCAGAAGAAAGCTAATTGAATCCGAAGCACCAACCATTGCGTGACGCAGTAAATTGTGCACCCGGATTGTGCCGCCGGTGTGCGCAAACACACTCCCCTTCACATACCCGCCAGCGTATTTAGGGAGCGCGCGCAATCAAATTTACTTCCGGCCATCGATCGGCTCCCCGACCATGTGCGCGATCTGTTCTGGCAAAACGTACAGCAAGGCCACAAATTTCGCGAGTTAGATGCCAATATTGACACAATCAACCCCGTAAGTATGCTTCCGGAATGCCAGCCGTAGGGTGCCTGGGTGGGCTGGGATTGGAATGTCATTAGCGTTGGGGATATGGCACGGCGAATGGGTCACCTTGCGGGCCACAGAATAAACAATAACGGAGTGTACCTCTCGATTCCCTTGCTATGTGCCAAACATTCCAGCATTCACTACCGGCACCGGTTGAATAATCAATCCCTCTCGTCCAGCAGCAGGAAACGGCCATGATTCTAATGTTCAGCCAGTTAGAGGGAGTTGCCTCCCGCACGGTACGTACATGTCCGAAAACCTGCCAATGACGAAACGTGATGATCCGACGATATGCTGAGTTGAATGAAGAAGGTGTTTTGGAAGAGACGATGAATGGAGCGAAGGGAGAAGAAAGGCACAAATCCTCTGGAGATCCTAAATCCTTCCATCCATCGCCGGGTCACGCATGGTACGGACATCCATACGCCGTGTCAACCGCGGAAGTGCTACACCGGAAAAGGCTAATTAAGAGCCAGTTGAAGCCCCAGCTCAGGCACGGTAGCATTTGCTCGACCATGCGCGTCACTGGTCAGTTGGCTGTTGATTGCATTAGTTTGGCCATGCATTGGAGAGTTTGGAGAGTTGGATGGTCCCATACGCAGCATACCGGACGGTACCGACATCATAACACACCAAACTTGACCCCAAACAGCATAACTAGAGGATAGGATTGCGATTTGTTTGCAGTTCGTTTGGTTACTGATTCTGTTTTTTTTCCTCACTCTCACTCTCTCTCTCTCTCTCTCTCTTCTCTTTGCGCCCCATTTTTCTCCTCCCTCTGTAGTGGAGTGCGCTACAGTCAGCTCCACAGCTTCGAGTGCATGGTGTGGAATAATTTGCCACTAATTCGCGTATCATTCGCACATCGCTCTAGGGAGACATGATACGCATAGCACCGAACATGCAGCACCGGGCAAAGAAGTCATTTCGTTTCGTTGCTGGCAAAATAATTGGATTTTCATGATTGATTGAGTTGTTCTCGCGGATGAACCTCTCGGGTGCGTTCGAAGCAGTCGAACTGGAAACTAGCAACACAGTCACTATGTCCCAGATTGCCTTCATGTTGGAAACCGACCAGCAACTTTGTGTTACCAAATTTGGACAGAAAAGAATGTGATGCAGCATTATTATTGATATTTGACAAGCTGTACAACAGCTAGAAATAAAGTATTTGTTTAAAGTATGTAGTTTGTATGTTTACCCTATTTAACACAAATCAGACACTTGAATCAATAAAGTTATGTATTTCTTCTTCTTGGCTTAACAAGCTGCTAGGTTATGGGTACTATGCAGTAACCCAACTTATTTCGATTTAATTACTCCTTACACCCGATGAAAGATTGTTCACGATCTTCGGTATATTAGCCTAAATATCGATCAAAAATAACACAAAACCACCTTAAAGTAACTATTCACTTGTATAATCAATTTCATTTATTAGTTAAAAATCAATCAAATTTCATTAAAAGAACTTTTATCCAGGAATGAAAAATGAGAACAAAATTGAAAAACAAAATTAAATATAAAATGTGGAGACTTTTTTCTATTTTTTACAGTATTGGTATATCATGCAATAGCTAAACACACCGAATAACAAACAAGAGAACAAACCGAAAAGACAAGTCTATAAAGATTCAGTGTTAACACTAGAACTACCGGATCAGTCTTTTTGACTAGAACGCTTCATTTTCATCACATTATTTTTTGGAGTGAAACAATCCTCTGGAAATTGAACCATAAATTTTATATAAATATTCTATAATAAGATCTCCAACAAACAATAAAGTATACCCCAACTAGTCGATTTTGTTTAAAAATTAACCAAGAACGAAAAACGTTTAAAACGCTTGGTCGTTCTAGTGTTAATATTTAATTTAGTTATGAATTCTTTTTCGTTTTTTTATCGAGTTGCAGTTTGATAATTATTATTAGTTATTAGTGTTACTTTTTCTACATTTTTACTGTTTTACTGATTATTGCAATGTGATTTTCTTTTTTGAGTTATTCATTGTTTTTATCCAGTTTTACCAGAACCGTGCGCGATTTCGCCAAAGCATTCGAGAAGCGTTACAGAGCGTCATACTTGAGCTATCAATAATTTCGTTTCGAATGTTTTTCGGTGCGTGTAACTTCAGTAAATATTGCGCTATTAGTCTTATAAAACGTTATGACTTTGACATTTCTAGTTGAATAGATTAATAGCAACGTTAATTTTTAAAAATATTTCACACGTAGGGTAGCAAAATCTAAAGTGGAAAAATGTGACAAAATTATCACATTCACATTTCGCTAACATGTGTTTAGTATCATCTACAAAATTAGATGTTAAATTAAAAACACTTAGCATAGTTAATATCATTAAGCAGGACATTGTAACCAGTAGGAAACGTAACCCATTAAACTGATCTTTTCAACTGTGTAAGATTGTACCATAAGTGGTACTAATAAATGTTTTTTACGACAATGCTGAAAAGAAAACTACAACAGCAACCTACATTTTTCTCTCTACACGCGAGATATGACCGCCTGTCCGACAACTGGGTCGAATCATAGAAGATTTTATTGCTCACCGCCACAGTTCGGAACCAGCAAAACAACAATGCAGCTGCACATTTGCATTCCGGACCCGCACAAATCCGCGTTGGTGCGCGAGTTATTTTTAATGGTCAAACGTCAAACGTTTATCGTTATTGCTCGCGTTCTGCGTGGTACGTTCGCAGTTATTGTAGGTAAATAAACAAAGTTTTTTTTTTGTTTCGCTATACACTTTTCTACGACGCACACACAAACCAATCCATTTCCGGATTGGTGTAAATGTGTTGAGCGAGCGTGACGATACACGACAGTATAGTTACTAAGCCAAGCAATGCAGCGAGGCAGTCAGGTTGAAATGAAATGCAAATGGTTTTAGTTTTATTTATTAAAAACCGGTTTCTAATATTATGATCGTAAATGTTCGTGTGCGGAAATAACTTTAAAGGAAGAAGATAACATATAAAACCGAAGGCGATAACGCATAATGTTGCCAAAAAAACTTGTTTTTTGTAGCAAAAAGCGAATGACCGATTCATTTTTTGTTCCATTTTTCACACAGTATAACAAATAAATTTTATTCCAATGTTCCGAACCACATTGGAACAGAATAATTAATTGGCCCCAAAAAGGCATAAGATACACCGAATCATGATGAACCATGTAAGACAAGAAAAAAACGATAAAAAAAATTGCTTCTTCAATGTCACCTGTGCAAAGTATTATTCACATTCCAGTAAAGTACACAATCATTCTGCAATGGTTCCACACGTCTGTCCAACTGCCGACATATCTTCGTCTTTTGCGAGGCGTTGGGTCGTTTGTCTAAACACTCTAAGGCGGAGGACAAATCTCTTGGCGGCATTCACTTAAATCACACTCTCAAATCGATGCGACGTGACTGGATTGGAATAACAAATAGTGCCGTGTGAAGACAGTAGCATTGGATCGATGGATGGGTAAGCACAAATCGTCCGAAATGTCGATCATGTCGATTTATTCCCAGGCACCGGGAGAAGATGTTAGGCACTCCGCTCTGCCATTTTATTTGTTTTTTTTGGCTCCTATGGTGAAGGAAGTATGGTAAGCGCGTTTAGGAATTTCTAATGCCGAAACCTGGATGGGTAAATAAAAATGCATACTCATGAACGTCACCCATCCGAAAGCAAGACAACGCATAAAAAGTCAAACATGTTAAATTGTCGACAACAAAAAAAATCTGCAGAACGTTGTTAAGCAGGATGTAGAAGTGTAATAAGGCACGTACAAAGTTACAGAAAAAAACCCGGCATTACAATAATTTGTTTTCTCCAAACGACAAATTATTCACCAAAGCTTAGCTGCACTTCCGGCTTTATGCCTTTCGACGCATTAATGAATCGCGTTGCTTTGTGGGTGCTTTTGCAGCACGCTTTGTTACTCGCTTCATTAGCTGCAAGCATTGAATGGTGGAACCAAACACGTGTACCAACCCCTTTTGGGGGGGGGGGCTGATGTTTGAAATTGTAGATTCAATTTAAACCAATCCACAATGCCACGTGCTAGAAATGCGGACCGTTTTCTTGCAAAATTATATCTAATGCAACTCCATTAGGTAAGGACTTTTCCATCGGTGACAACACTTTCGCTTCGAATTTAATAACCTGACACAACGCAAACAGGCGTAACAAAGGGACGGCCTGTGGCCTTCCACGGGGTTACGGGTTTTCCTTCCCTGCGGCAGGCCTGGGCCGCTGGCAGCCCAGTTTGTCCCCGGGGGGCGCACCCTCTTAAGGTTGTCACAATTAATTACAATCTAAACCGTGGTTGGGTGAAGCTTTTGCGTAAAACTATCGCCCGATTTTGTGAGCACTCAACTGCTCGGTGGTAGGCGGTAGAATCTTCTCCAGCGCGTGTGTTAACGACGTTCCGGGCATTGGAGCTACCGTTGCGAACCCCAACGACACCCAACTCCACTTCCCGCACCTACGCGATGTCATTACGAGCATTGGTAATTAATCAACCACCAACAATTAGCGGCAGATGGGATGTAGGCACGGGCAACACATTCCCCCAGACCAGCTAATTAAAGCATCGTTCGCTTGCTCTTTAAAACAGCGGCTAAACAGCGCTTAAACAGCGTACGGAATTGTGTAACTGTACACAAACGGAGAGAAAATCACGGTCCACGGCACTCCGCATGTGCCGAATTATTGAAACACACATGCCAAACCTCCCACTTCCCCTCACCCCTACTCTTTCCTACCGACGTCTCAAATGCCCTGGCCACACGGTTGTGGGAAACCGGTACCGGCATCAATATTTCATGTGCGGCGATTGAAAGGAGCCCGTGGGAAAAAGCTAGGTTGGTTTTGGTACACCCTCCTCCAATCATTTAACGCACGATAGCCGCAAGCTTCGGTCCCAGGACCGAGGGTAGTCCATCCCTTGATGGAATCGGATGAATCTTACCACCAAACATGGCTTGCTGCTCTTGTTTCGGCTTCAAATCATCATTGCCTCCCAGCAGTGTGTGGTTGCGTTGCGGAAAAAGCGCAACGGGAGAGTTGCCGCGATGTACCGCTGGCGCAAGTTTCTCGTACCTCCCACCCATTTATGAATACGAACTACGAACAAATCCACCCCGACAGTAGAGTTAAAAGAAGAGAAAAAACATAAACCAGAATTCCATACCAATCAACCGGCATTAATGGTGTGTGTGTGTGTGCTTGGAAACGCATCAAAATATCCACATTCTTCCGGTAGTTCCATCTTCCGTAGCGATTTCCAACTCTTCCAATGAATTTTTGGTTAACAAGCGTTTGCTAGTTGTTAGTGAAGCTTGTTTGTGCTATAGGCCGAGAATGAGTTTTGAGGTTATGTTAGCTTGTTAGACTATGAGCAATCTACCGGTTGATCAGATTGAATCCTATATTTACCACAAACGAAACTAACAACTGAAACAGTTTATTTATGGTTCACTTCCCCCAAAAGTGTACTGATGAACCGCAAATAGGAGTACCGTTCTGACGATCTCCTGCTCTAGAGTAAAGTTGAGGAGTTACATGTCAGGTAAGGAAAGTTTCAGTTAGTATAATATTAACACAACTTCAACCAGAGTTATCCAACTCCAACAAGAGTTGTCCAACTCCACCTTTATATCTTGTTAGCACAGTTCCGCAATCGATTCACTTTCAAGAATATTCCATAAAAAAAACCAAATGTTCATCCCACTTTCCGTCAAGTTATCCTTTTCCCCGTGGGGGAGGTGGAAATTCTGTGGAATTTATCTGATTTGCATGCGGCACGCAGTGTTGTATCTGGCTGTCCATTCCGTGCGAAAGCTACACGATTAGGGGCGAATGAATTGTGCAACGTTCGTGTGTTCGTTATGGTTATTAAGCCGTATCAGTTCGGCAGCAATTCCATTGCCTGTCCACGTGTCCGTCTCACACGGAACTCTTGGTCACATGGTACACATGCAGTCGGTAGAGTTTGCTGAATGGGGACGATCGAATGTCCAGCATATCTCCGTCAACTTCGTGTCCCGTGGTTGCTCTCTTTCCAAAAACATGAACATAACACATCAGAACATTCCAAGACTATCGAGATGGATGGGACACTGGAACACGTTCGGGTCTGGTGGTGTCACAATTTTCCGTACAAATGACACATATTCTACAAACCTCCCCATCTCACAGTCTCTCACTTTCAAACTCGCAGTATTCGGAAATGCTTCCATCGCCTGGTCAAAACATGTTTGTTGACGAGCGATTCGAGTGTAGCGGTACGTAGCACCGACCTGTACGTAAAGCTTGCACATTTTTGGTCCGAAAGTCCCCAAGAGTTACCCAGGAGGTAGTGTAGATGGAATAGGGGATAAACCTGCCAACTTGCCTGGTTGCGACAGCTTCTGATTTGCACTAATAATAAACATATTTATTTTCGCCACCTCCACAGCGTGTGGGCCGGTAATACGTAGAGGGAGAACCACAGGGAACGGATTAACATACACGCAGCTGACCAGGAACCATCGTCCTTGCTACTCGTCTCGTTTGCCAATATGGTTCCTGTGTGTGTGTGTACATAGCCACTGGGTCGATGGTGATAAGGCAAAAAGTGACCGTAGAAGGTATGGAAGGGCACTCTCTGGTTCCACTGTTCCGGGTCTTTCGCGGTTTTCTTCCGTACGCGTAAAGCATAGAGAATAAACCCACACATCCGAACATGGCGTGCATTATGATGGACACTTTATCTAGCGTGCTGCAGATTGCCTCCAGTACACTGGCGTGAACTGTAATCGCGCAGAGGCTTGTGTAATACCACGCTGCTGTTTGGTTCTTTGGGTCTGATTAATTATATCATTGTTGTAGTAACAGCGTGCTGGTAACAGTAACATGCTGCGAAAGCCTGGATGGAATGATGTGGCCTCCATCAGGAACGTTGTAAGTAAATCCTCCATGGATTGTCCTGGAGAACAGTGTTTGGAAACTGCAACCACTCTGGAAGACAGTCCGATAAAGGACCGTTTTTCATGTACCCCCCCGGGGGGAGTTTCCGGTGGAAAATGTGAATTATTTGCACCAGATTCGCGTAGTTGTTTAAAATTGTGCAAAACGCTAGAGCAAACATATAATCTTAATTTTCAGTGTTGGGGTGTATATATTGATTTTAGGCGATTATACTTCAACTTTCTCCAAAAATGTTATTTACTTAATCGAAATAATTTTCGTTTTTTTTTCAAAGATTAAAAAAAACCTATTTTAATGTAAATCTCATTTAATTTTTTAAATTTTACTACGCTATCGAACTTATAAAAACAACATAGAGAAGATGCAGAGTTCAAGATCTGCCACCTTCAATGTAAATCCGACATGATTTCTACAGTATTAAAATATTATTATAAAAATCAGTGTTATAAACATACTTCAGTCAAACATTAAACAAGCAAGAAAAAAAAAGCTCAACTACTCAACATTCAATCGTACCCGTCTGATAGAATCTGACACGCCAGTTAATGACCATTCCGTGTTGCGATTTGATTCGATTACCGATGGCTTCCGGCATAGTAACAAACTCAAACACACGATGTAATAGCTGTACAGAAGGAAGGAACGAATCAAACAAAAAAAACACACCCGCCCTAGAACACTATCGCACAAACGACCGTGATGTAATCATGCCTCAAGCGATCGAAATCTTAGTGCCGATTGACCCCATATTGTACCGAATTGTGCAAATTTGAAACGTCAATAAAAGAAGCAATAAGGAAAAAAAAGGTAAAAAGGCGGCAAATTTTCTCACCAATTTCAGACTCGGTGTTTTCGATTGCGAAAACGGAAAACGCTTCAAACTGGTCTATAGCGAAAAGCCGTACCCGACAGACAAAGAGACCTCAAAATTGAGAGAATTACGGTAAAAGATCAAGAAGAACATGGAAAACGACGGCGAAACCCGAAAAAAAGCATGAAACCCTTGATTGTGTGTGTGAGCCGACAGAGTTTGTTGAAGCTAGAATTGTTTCCATCTCGTTCTGACCTACATTGTTTATCCTGCGTCCTTACTCTATCGTTCATCCCACACTGTGACGAGCTCAGTTTGCTGTGCGCTAAGTCCAGGGTGGACGTGTTGTGGGACTTAGCAAATTTTATATTTGTTTGTGCGTGAATGATGCGTGGAAGTTTGCAAGTATGCGCGATTGCTTTGTGCAGTGCAATATGCTGACCAGTGTTGTGATTTATGTAGAGTTGATGTGCCTTTTCATGCCATTAACGTGTGGTGTTAGTTTTTTCCCTTCACTCCGTGCTTGCTTCGGCAAGCGCATTGAAATGTAGTGAGGGAAAAAACTTTCGGTGCATGTTGTGGAAACTTCTTCCCCTTTTCACACGACGATGAATTCAGTTGGTG